>BPLS01026026.1:16209-28632 GCA_019656275.1 Rhododendron kiyosumense
TTTTGGACCAGAAAAAAACAACTTTTTATAAAACTGGAACAGCCCCTTAATCAGCTTGTTTGATGATGGAATGTACTCTCTGGGTGAGGAATGTACATTTGTATCAGTTTCACAGTTTTCACTAAAACCTGCACTTTTACGAGTTCAATTTGTGTTTTGTCTTGTTCAAGTAGTTGTTTGTAATTCGGATAAAAAAAAGAGAGTAGTTGTTCGTAATTCACTTTAAAGACGCTTTTAAAGCTTGCGAGCATCCAGAGTAGGTGTACTAACTAATGTGTTTAATTGTGTGTGTTAAGACTTAGCAAACAAAAATCTATTTTTTGTGCCACAATACTTGCATTAGTTTGTATGCTAGAGTGTACTAAGGGCCTTTTTGGATGCCACAATAGAAAGAGGTATTGTAATATACAATATTCTAATACGTGGGCCCTCCTCTATGACGTGGTTTGACAAGCCAATAACCAGGGATATCTTAATACCCCCTCCTCCATAACCCCGCCTAATATCCCCTGAGGGGGGTTTACACATGGCTAGGGTGGGAGCCGGCAATGTGGAATTCCCCCCCCCCCTATAATACCCTCTCTCTCTTCCATTCAACTACAAAACAACATTATCTCCTCATTTTATATCTCATCCAAACCAAGTATTATTTAATCCCCCTGTCACATCAATGTGGACTCACCATTCTTACATAATACCATATACTATCTAATCCCTCCTTCTTACATTATACCTCCAAACCTAATACCTCATCCAAACGAGTCCTAAATCTTGTAGTGTGCTAATATGTGTGCCAAGTTTAACAACTATGTTAACAAATAATAAGTGGGTCCCACCTCTATAATTCAAACTCCAACCATAAAATAAAAATGTCTATTACTTCTAATATACACTTGTGGAATCCATTTTTATCCAAACACATAGTTTAACATATAAATTTACCAAACTCATTTTGGATGTTCTAATATACTCTTATGTTAACTATGTCTAACACACATTTATGGGACCCATTTTTATCCTAATACACATTTTGACAAATATTTTAACATGCAAATATACCAAACCCCATTGCGAAAGTGTTCAAGCCAGACGTTGCTCCACCCCACTAGCTTACACCATAGATCAGCTAACTCGAGCTTAGCTCGTGGTTGGCTCCATTGGCAGTGGGGCATCAATAAATATAGTCTGAGAAATTTCTTATCTTTATTGTTCTTTCGATGACCGAATATTTAGACTAACTTATGCACACATCGACTAATATCAAGGTCATGAATTAACGGCCAAACAAACCCTCCAATAGCGATTTGCAATTTTCTATCTTTTACTTACAACAAACAACCATGACGTAAAAAAATGACATTGAAACATAAAATTTATTACCATCTATATATAGGTAAGGGATCTTTATGTAAAACAATAACGTTCAAAGAATTTTTTTGAAAACTTGACAAAAATACTAGTAAGAGATTAAAGAATAATCTATCTCCAGGTTTTGGGACCTTCCCAAACCCCACCGTGAGCGCGGCCCCCTAAATTCTATCATAGTCAACGGAGTAACAATCCAAGCCAAATCAAACTTGGCATATCTAAGGAGTAATATTTTTGCCAATATTGCATACATCAAGGGGGGTTAACGGGATATTAATATGTTAGTCAATAAGGGGTGCATATCTAAATCCCAAATTCGCCTCCCATGAGGCTCGAACCGCCGCCCCCACTGCAGAGGGAGGGTGAGACAATCAACTTCACTAAAAAGATTTCTCGTCAAAGGAGTTGTGACTACTAGGATGGTCTTAATCACGTGGAGCGCTTGAAAAACAATTGCCAAACGATACCTTTCTCCTTTAACGATAATGCTCTATTTTTTTGACCATTTGTTGACGACAACCTGCATAAAACTAGGGGATGACAGCATGAAAGGTTGCTTTTATTAAATGCTTATATGCAAAGATTACTTGCGAACCAATTATTCCGTGATCTTAAAAGTATTTCCTCCTTCATGCGTTTGTTCCTAAAGTAACAATTGTTCTACAATAATTAAATGGGAAGCTTCTGCCTTTTGTAATTAAGAATAAATCAATGGAAACCTCTCTCCCTTTTTTCTTGATTATAATAATCAGATGTCCAAATCAAATTGCTCACACCTCAATTAATTTCGGGTCGACTCTGAAGTTAACGATTGAGTAAGTCTTCCGGTGGCCTTAAAGTTTGAAATGTTTAACGTCCGTATGCAAGCACTTTTTGCTTTTCTCATTCCCACCCGATCAGACCCCGGGTTAATAGAAAACTCCTTTCCCTCCTTTCAAATATTGGCTTTCGGATTTTCATACCTCGGGAGGGGAGAGTGTTTCCTTAGCAGAGAAGGAACAACTAGAAGGGAAAAACCCATCAGAAGACCAGCTAAAGTTTGGAAGATTAGTGGATGGATTGCTTTATGAAACAAGAGTCTAAAGTTTGAGGGTTCTTTTAACACACCTCTAAAGGCTAAAGTACCAACAATCATATGAATAAACTCTCAATTATGTGCACAAAGATTGACAATTGCGTATCGAATTGAACAAGTACTAGATATCTTCTTTCTTTCTATTTTTTTATGAGAATAATCAAAGAACAACAAAGGTTTTAAATTTTTACTGTTTCTTCCATTTCGTTTTGAACTGGGTCAGGTTGAATAAGATGTGAAGGATTTCTGCTACTATATGCATAATACGATTAACAAGACCATGTTAGCCGTGTGCGTCATTAGTCTAGGTGCCAAAAAAAACCTAATTTGAAGGAAATTTGAAGAGTAATAAGTCTATGACTGTCCTGGAGTCGGAGATATTCTAACTAGTGATCTAGTGATATTTCTCTTAGCAGAACGGACATTAGTACACGTTTTTCCCATAATGGTGAATTAAAAATTCGCAATGGAGTTAGAGTTTTTAACATGCGGGGTCAAACACTAGAACAATATATATGTAACAGTTTAGGCAAATTAGGAGCTATATTAGTATTATGGGATCAAAATAACAGATTAGAATTGGTTAGAGCAAAATTACGGTGATCCCACGTGCACTGAAACCTATGCAAAAGTTTGGCCGACAAATAGTATACTGTCCTTCCAATTTTGCCATCAACCCCTTCAGCTCCTTTTAAAATCCTGCTACATCATTCCCCTTCTTCAACACAGCAGAGAGAGAGAGAGAGAGAGAGAGAGAGAGAGAGATTCAATAATGGCGACTGTTCGTTACACTTCAGCCTTCTTGATTATCTTCCTCCTACACGTAGCTCAATTGGCAAGTAAGTCTTTTCATTCTTGTACGTATCAAAAGTTATTAGCAAAATGTCTCTTTGTAGTTGAGCTTCCTCTGTATTTTTCACTTTGAACATGCCATGATTTCGATTAGTCCTTTTGCTGCTTCTTTTTTCCCACTATTTTTCGTTTTCAAAAAAAACAAACACATCAAGAATCATTCAAAAAAATTGGGAGTTCTTTGTATTAAGAATATCTGTTTCCTTACATTCAAAATACCAGAAAATACGAAGTCCTATGATTTGATTGCATATTTGCATGCAATGTATACTTGTAGAAATACGGGCACACAAAGGCTCGGTGAGAAATTGTACTCCCTACTTTTTTGGGCTCCGAAAAAGTACAATATCGGAAAACATTTTTTTCAAGCCTACTTCATTGATCGGAATCATTTATTTGTTTAGCAAGTTGAGAACATAAAATATGCCAGAAATCAAGTTGATTGGATATCATTGATATAGTTTTGGAACAGGTTTTATCTTGCAAAAGTAAGACTACAACACTAGATCAAAACCCATTTCAACCATTTTTTGCTATATAAATTTGTTCTGAAATCATGTATATCAACTTAATTTTTGGCATGCTTAATGTTTTCAATGAATGCAAAACATAAATTTGTTTCAAAATCATATATATGCGTCAACTTAATTTTTGACATGATTGATGCTCTTGATGAGTTCAAAAAAATAACGGTCCTAGTCATTAAGTGAGCTCGAAAACAATGATTTTCATGCTGAAATTGTACTTCCCACTCCACTTGAAAGGGAGGAGGGAGGAGTTTGTCAGAGTTGAGCATTTGTAATCTTTGTTAAGAGAAAAACTTTTTCACGAGCCGTTTTGTAAATAAGATTTACGATGTTAAATTGAGCGCGTTTAAAAGTGTTTTGAATAATTAACATCGAGCGCGTTTAAAAGTGTTTTGAATAATTCAAATTAAAAATCAATTTTGATCACTAAAAATTACTGTAAAATTGAAAACACAACTCATCTATTAATTAATTGCACAAACAAATGAGTGAGATGTGTGAAGCCGTGAATAAGTGATTCATGCTCTCTCCTTTCTTACATATGATCAATTCTTCTTCGTTCTTTCACAAAACTCCTCTGTACTTGCAGAATCCGACCCATTCATCGGGGTGAACTATGGCCAGGTCGCCGACAACCTCCCGCCGCCGGATGCAACAGCGAAGCTGCTCCAATCCACCTCAATCGAAAAGGTTCGGCTCTACGGAGCCGATCCGGCGATCATCAAGGCACTGGCAAATACAGGCATCGGTATCGTAATCGGAGCGGCGAACGGCGACATTCCGGCCATGGCCTCCGATCCGAACTTCGCCAAGAACTGGATAAACTCCAATGTGATTCCCTTCTACCCTGCCAGCAAGATCATTCTCATCAGCGTCGGCAACGAGGTCTTGCTCTCCGGCGACCGGAACCTGATGGGTCAGCTTCTGCCGGCTATGCAGAACCTCCAAAACGCCCTCAATTCAGCATCCTTAGGTAATAATATTACACGTCTACTTTCAATTACAGAATTTCTTTTCTACTTGTCCTAATTAGACGTCAAATTGCACCATTGAAATTGTTAAAAATAAAAATAAAAAATTCCTCCATTTTAATGTCATCGTTCTTTTGAAGATAAAGAAGAAAAAGGAAGAAAGATAGTAACAACTTAGGATGGATGGTATCTTTCAATAAAGGTTTTTTTAATTGCACTCATTTTACGTAGCCCTTCAAGAAAAGGGTTGTATCAACATCGAGATGTCAATTCGTTTTCCACCCCGAGTGAGATGGGCCATTTTGAACTAGGGCTGTAAACGAACCGAATCGAGCCGAACCCTATTAAGTTTGGCTCAGGTTCGTTAAGGTATGAGGCCCGGCCTAACTCGCATGGTTTCCACAACCAATGGGGGCCACCTCCCTCATATACAATCATGCGCAATTGAGGGTCCTATTTCACTTAAGGCCAATTCCCATTCACCAAACCAAGGTTCATCTCTTGTAGTTATTGATGACTCGTACAAGGATATTGAGTAGACGATTGATGTATCAGACTCGCCCCTAACCATCTTAGCTTGCATTTCCATCCTTGTGGCAACTAATTTGCTAAGCACTATCTGGTGCACGGGGAACTGCCTTTCATCCTCTAAACTGTCTTTCCTGTGGCAACATTTTTGTATAATTTAGTTTCACGATTGAACTATAAAAAAATTTAAACAAAAAATATGTCAAGAGTTAATGTAAACTCAGCTTCTACCTCTCATATTCTTTTGCAACTTCCCTTCATTAGGGAGCTTCCCTCTATTTCTATGTGTTGTATATGTTGTTGATTACTTTGGTTCTTTCTCCAATAGTTAAGTGTGATACAATAAACACAAAGCATTATGAAAAGATATTGTCTATAACTTTTGCTAAAGTTTTGCCTCCCTGAACCAAATTTGCTATCTCTACCATTGCTTAGGTGGGAAGATTAAGGTCTCCACGGTTCATTCAATGGCGGTGTTGAGGCAATCTGAGCCTCCATCTTCTGGATGTTTCGATCCGAATTTTGCTGATTTGTTGAAAGGATTGTTGGAGTTCAACAATGCAAACGGTTCACCTTTCCCAGTCAATCCTTATCCATACTTTGCATACCAGAGCGATCCAAGGCCAGAGACTCTAGCATTTTGTTTATTTCAACCTAACTCAGGACGAGTTGACTCGGGCACCAATATCAAGTACACTAACATGTTCGACGCCCAGGTTAGCCAAATTCCACAAATCCCTGTTATGGTTTCTTTATATCGGTTTTGTTTTCTGTTCTTGTTGTCTAGAAATCAAAAAATTTCTTTGGTGGAGGGTTTGGCAAACCTGTTTTTGGAGAACTTTTTTTAAAGGAACCCAAACCATTCTTTTGAAAAAACCCCCACAGACCTAATGTAATTTCATTAGAGGGTGAAAAGGATGTAAAAATGAGGGATACTTCCGTTTTCACAAAATGGAAAGTTTTTTGAAAATTGTATTTTTAATTGGTGACTAACCATGGACTAGAAAAGGGAAAACGGGGGGAAAAAAATGCTTGTACTTTACTTCATTGCAGCTGGGTTAGCTGTCTCAAGAATTGAACAAACATAAGAGTTGAGACACAGAAAATCATTCTATGGTATATAGGTCAAACTTATCATCAATTTGGATCACACAATGCGTTATGATGTGCCAAATGCCGATAGCACTGCTTTAATTCTTATTTAGGGTACGCGCTTCTGATAAATGTGGTGCCACCACGCTACATTGGGAACATACTACTAGGGAAGTTATCTTTGTGTTTGACATTTAAGTATTTATCTATACAGAAATGTGTGCCTTGGGTGAACTATCGAGGTTTTGGATAATGTGCAGGTGGATGCAGTTCGAGCAGCATTGAACTCAATGGGCTACAAGGGCGTTGAAATAGTAGTCGCTGAGACAGGATGGCCATACAAAGGGGACGCCAACCAGGTTGGTCCGAGCATGGACAATGCCAAGGCATACACTAGTAATCTGATCGCCCACCTTAGGTCAATGGTGGGAACGCCATTGATGCCCGGGAAATCCGTGGATACATATCTCTTTGCTCTATATGATGAGGACTTGAAGCCAGGACCGGCCTCAGAGCGATCGTTCGGGCTTTTCAAGCCTGATTTGACCATGACCTATGACAATGGGCTTTCCAAGACAACCCAGGTGAGTTGATTGCTTTGCAAGTAGGATTGTACCATTTTGTTAAATTTGAATGCTTTTTTCCTGCCTCATAACCCTGGTTGTGCAGTTGCCAACGAGGGTGATATTTCTTCTTTTCTGCTGAATTGGGGGGGAAGGGGGACCCCAACGAAACTACAAATGGATCTGGTGTTAAAACTGATTCCCAATATAAGGAAGTATTTCATGAAACAGTTACACCACATGGTAAAACGGGGCTTGAAGATCCATTTTATTTTATGAAACCAATTCATCAAACTCGTGGCTCACTTTTTTAACACGTGGCCTGCAACGAGTAAAACTTAACTGAACCTCAAGTCAGCTACGTGGTATAATGGTTTTCCATGATTCTAAAGAAATTTCGAGACTTGACACCAAAGTTGAGAAATGAGAATAATAAGTTTGGTCACCTTGGTCTATCAATTATGCAAACAAGCTGCACCATGGTACCATATTCTCATTAAAGGAACCTTGTATTATTAATGAAAGAGCATCTGTGAAGGAGTGGGCACCCTTTTTTCCAGGTATATAGCACTTAGCTCTTATGTGGTTGGAGGTCCAGAAAGTGTCCTCAAATCATACAATCCTTTTGGAAAATTCACCCTAGGAAAAGTTTATTCCTAAAAAGAGATGCTGCCAACTGGCTCATTGTGGTTGGAGTGCCACAAATTACGCCAACAGTTAAATGTTTTTGTTACAAAAAATGGCTTCGACTAAGCTCAATAGAGAAAAAGGATCCATATTGCCGACCCTAAATTTTATTGGGACTTAAGGCTCATGTCGGTTTGGTCAGGGTATACGAGAATTGTTGTTTCATGATGATTTAGCAACAGCTTTTCTACAGAAAACTCATCCAAATTGAGGTGGAATCAACATTTTTGAAATTATACGAGTCACACTCGGGATCCTGGTTTGAATTTGAAGGACGACATAATTCATATCATTATTGCTCTTGTTGGCATGCTACTGATCCACTTGACATCATTTGTGTTGTTTTAAGGCTCCATCAACACCAAAAACTCCAGTGACTCCATCTCCAAACACGAAGAAACCCTCTTGGTGTCTTCCGAAGGGAGGCGTATCGGATGCCCAATTGCAAGCAAATTTGGATTACGCTTGTGGACAACAAGGGATTGATTGTACTCCAATCCAACCAGGTGGAGCTTGTTTTGAACCGAACACGGTGGCATCACATGCTGCTTATGCCATGAATCTTCTTTACCAATGTTCTGCCAAGGATCCATTGAACTGCGATTTCTCTCAAACAGCCACAATCTCGTCCAACAATCCTAGTAAGTTTCCTCCATGAATTGAAACCTATCAACAGTCTTAAATCAAGAAATTATTTTCCACCAAGTTACATGTATCCCTATATTGTATTCGGGTTGTTCTTACCTATGCCATTTAGGATAGCAGACTCATCCGATAATGATGGACCTAACTTGGACACGGGAAAATAGAAATTTTTTCCTCCCCATATGATTCATGAGGGTGATTCTTGACCATCTTATTGAAGGATTACTTGAAAAAACTTAAGATGCCAAACCAGATTAGCTTTCATATGAGTTTCTCAAACATTCATTAAGCCTAGACCTCAGATGAAGTTGACAAAACTTCATTCTAGCTAACTTAATAGCATCTGCATCTCTTAGCAAGGGGGGCCTCCTTTGATGGATGGCCTTGGTTGTTTATTAAAACGATTGAAACCATCGTAGCAGCGTCAGGTTAGGTCGAAGCATGCATAGGATGGACCTAACTTGGACACTAAAGGTATCAGAACTTTTTGTTTTCTGCTTTTTAACACGGCAAGGTGATTCTGTCGTGCCTTCCTTTTTTTACTAGAAGATTAAAGAAGAAAATTTAATCCCGTGACATTTAATTGCAACTTCTGCAAACATTTGCTACTCGTAAATATCAAGGGGACTTGCCATAGTCTACTTATTGTTGGACTGGAAAGTTTTGAGTAGGAGCTTATTACTTCAGTTATTTTTGCCGCCAGTTGAAGCAGTGAATTGAACAGGCTGCAAAACCATATTCTAATCTACTTCTTGTTGGTTTCAATATATATTACTCTGTAGGAGCGTAATTTGATTATTCGTGCCACCAATTGTATTGTGCCACTCTCATTTTTCCTCCCTTTATCTTTCGTCTCGTAGGTTATAATGCTTGCAATTACCCTTCTGGAAGTACATGAAGAGAAGAGAAACTGGCATCGGAGACCTATCTTTGATAGTAAGGCTAATGGTGGTGACTGTATGGCATTGTTCTGAGTTGTAGTTAAGGTATAGACAAGAAGAGAAGAGAGATTGGCAATGGCAATGGATAAGGAATTTGAGTTATTCCCTCTCCTTCATCTCTGTAAAGGGATTCTGTTGCCTGATCCGTTGTGCTTGTGAGAACGTCACGTATTCATAGTTGAAACTTCTAATTTCGCTGTATTTTGTAACTTTTTTGTCAAAATGGTATGAGAGTTTGTTGATATGAAGCAAGCCAATACATCAATAAATATGGCTTTCTTTCCCATAAAGAGAGAGAGACAATAACCAATCGGGAGGTCTAGATTCCTGAGTTTGAACTCTAGAACCCACAATCTGAAACTTGCCCGTTCGTGCATGAGAGCTTCTCTCTTCAGAATTTTGCAAACCAATACTTACATCAAAAGAGATGTTTATGGAGCATAATTTGAGAGAGATGGTGGACTTGGCTTCTTTGGGTTATTGCAGGGGAATGGAATGATTTAATTATCACTTCAGTCAAAATAATCTTTCTATAGAGAGAGTGATTTTCACGCTCATATTTGTGATGAATGCACCTCTTTTTTTACTATCTTTTAGTAGGATCCATGAGTAATAAGTGTATGAACCCCATGTAAATAGGGATAAGCAATCCTCATCAACCAAACACGCAAACACACAACCCCCCCCCCCCCCCCCCAAACTTCAATCAGTATTTGGATTCCATTATGGGCCCACAACAGTGATGCAAATCGTTGATTCCATACTTCTCACTATAACATCTATAAACACATTTTGGTTTATTGGGCATTGGTAAGTACATAAACGAATTGTGTAAAATGTACGGTTCAAGTTTAAAATTAGGTGAGCTGTCCATTTCATACAAATTGTTCATGTATTTACTGATGATTGATTAAACTAATTTTTAACACATACGTTATTCTTAGCAAAGACTAGGGGATGAATGTTTGGGATCACTGTTTTGGGTTCCTAATAAGACCCGTTTGGAGGGGTTTGGTGCATAGGTATGGAGGTGAGCTAATCCCTTGTAAATATGTGGTGTTCGAGTGATTCATAGTATCACATGACACTGCTTTCTGACTACTGAATAATTATTCCTCTTCTAAAATAATAAGTCTACAACCGCACATTTATTTGTGATCCATAGCATCTCTGTTTATGTTCAAGCATGATTCTCTCTCTCTCTCTCATCATTCTTTTATGTTATTTTGTAGTAGAAATTGATAAAATCCAAGTAGTCAATAGGTCTCGATCAAGATAGTAAAGGCTAACATTCGATCAGGTTGGGTGAAGACGGGTCTCGTACCTTAGCCCTCGAACCTAGAAATTCATAATGATCTTTTTGGTTTCTGAACCGAAAACAAATTCGCGACTCTATAAAATTCACTGCAACGAGAACTTTTGAAAAGATATGCCAAAATGGGTATCTGCGAACTGGTATGCCGCAACGGGCGTCATTGCCCTGTGGCACCATCTCAAGACCAGGTCAATATCGACACAAAAAAATAATACTCCTATATCAAAATGAAGAATCTCTGGTGGGTCAATTTTGATACAAATTACACTAATGTAATACTCCATGGACGATGTCACAAACAATACCTTTACTAATTCCCAGAATATCCGAATCTCAAGTAGCTTCTTATTGTCGTAGTCGCAAACAATTGGGCAATCACCGGTCTATTTCATGAGATATTTCGGAATACATAGTTTGCGACCAGCGGTACCACACGTGGGAGACAATGTCGTACTTTATCGGCACTAAAAAAATTCTCCAATTTCACATGTACATTATAGCAACAACAAACAACAACAAAAAAACCAATTTGTTTTTAATGAGAAGCCAACTTTTTTTATGTTCACACTGTCTAATTTTTTCCCTTATAAATACAGCTCTCATGAGCTGAAGGGAGAGGGAGAAGATGGAATTCAAGAATTCAATATTGATCAAACTGTTGATTGTGCAGTGCCTATTAGTTTGTTGCCTTGCTCAAGGTTTTGATTTCTTCTACTTTGTCCAACAGGTGGGCGATTGTTTCTTTGTCTACAACGAATACTTTACCCTGCTTTTATTTGGATTTTCTTATGAGTTTTTTCAACGATTATTGTCCAGTGGCCAGGATCGTACTGCAACACACAACAAAGTTGTTGCTATCCCACCACAGGAAAACCGAACTCAGATTTCGGTATCCATGGACTTTGGCCGAATAACGACGACGGCTCTTACCCATCAAATTGCGATCCTAACAACCCTTTTGATCAATCCAAGGTCCTTAATTACATTAAAACGCAATTCCATATTTTATAAGTATTACGAATGACCACTATATACAATTGACAATGTACATTTAGGTTTCCGACTTGATCAGCAGCTTGCAAACGAGTTGGCCGACACTGGCATGCCCGAGCAGTAACGGAGTGTCGTTCTGGGCACACGAATGGGATAAACATGGGACATGCTCCGAGTCGACGTTTGATCAACACGGGTATTTCCAGTTGGCTCTCAAGTTAAAAGGACAATTAAACCTACTTCAAATTCTTCATGGGGCAGGTAATTATCACAATTTACCTTCAACATTTGAATCCCTTTTTTTTGTTTTTTGGCCTGACGAACTTTGATCAGTTTTTCCTCAAAAAGTGCCATGCAAAAAACCAAGATTTCGTAAAAATTTTATTTTTACACTAGTTTTTATACGACTTAAATTCCTACGTTTCAATTTCTCCTAAATATCTTGTCACATGAACACAAGAAAGGAAAATAATTTCTCATTATCTTTACTTCAATAAAATTTTGTCGGGAATTTTATGTTCCCGCATTAATTTGTTGACGAGTGAACGGAGCTTAAAAGAATTTGGTGTTTGGGAACTGAGACAGGAATTAACCCGGACGGGGGGTCATATAGCTTGAGCAGCATTCAAGGAGCAATCAACGATGCAATTGGGTCTACTCCATGGATAGAGTGCAATGTAGATGAATCTGGGAATAGCCAATTATTCCAGGTTTACGTTTGTGTGGACACTTCTGGATCAAACATTATCCAGTGCCCAATTATGCCAAATAGTGGAAAATGTGGTTCAAGTACTATAGAATTTCCTACTTTCTAGCCATTTTAGGCTAGAAACATAACAATTTATGTTTTTTTTTTTTTTTTTTGG
>BPLS01026027.1:0-42288 GCA_019656275.1 Rhododendron kiyosumense
GTTTACAGTTGAAAACACTCAATGATTCTGAAGCATATCACCTAGCCGCCATTGCCTTTCATCGCCCCTTGACGCTGTTGTCCTCGATTGCCCTTGCCGCTGCTGCACTTGTTTCGCCCTTTTCCAACATATCCTGATCCTCCAATCTACTCACCGGTCAATCGCTCTCGCCAGTCGTCTCTTTCACATTCTCCTTTCCACCATTGCTGATTTCCGCCGGATGGCAGCCTGCTATGGGTTGATATATGCCCTTATCATAGGCTGGTTTGCCGTTCTTTGGTGCAATTGAATTTCTAGTGCCTGGGGTGGTCTGCTGCTGTTTGCTTTCCCTCTGTTTAGCTGATTTTTGTCCTGAAATGGGTGTTGTTTTTGTAAGGTTTTAGGTCTGTTTTTGTTGGAGATTGGTGATTAGTGGTTTGTTGGTGTTAATTTTGTTGATCTACTTTTTATTCGTTAGATGAAGTGAATATTGTTTTCCATTTCTCCCCATGGGTGATCGATGTCGTGTGGCTCTGGATAGAGAGTCTGAGCAAACAACATTGGTCCCTCTATTTGTTGACAATCTTCCTGAGAATGTTGTTCTTTTATGGTTCAGGAAGTTTTTCAACCATTTTGGGTTGTTAAGGATACTTTTATCCCAGCGAAGCGTTGTAAATTGACTAAAAGAAGGTTTGGTTTTGTGTGGTATAACTGTGCTACATCGGCAGAGGTGGCTATATCCAAATCCAATGGATTTTGGATTGAAGAAAGGAAGCTGTTTGTTAAGTTTGCTGCTTTTGGAACTTCTGTGAAAAAACCTTTGAAGAATAGGGTTGGCCTAGATTCGAATGTAAATACTATTGGTGGGAAAGACAATACTACATCTATTCCTTGTTAGTCCACTATTCTTTTTTAGGATGTTCCAAAAAAAAATGAAAATAGAAATCTGATGATTTTTCAAAAATGTCCCTCATGAGTGAATAGAAGGGTTGTAGACAAGGTAGAATATAGGGATAATGATGGAAATGATGTCTTCAAATTTGAATCCAGGTGTAATAATTGCATATCACCTTCAAAAGTTGGAATCCCTAAGAGGGACCAACAATTAGGAAAGGATATAGAGTAGTGTAAAGATCCCTTTGATCAAGAACTTCCCCAACACTTCTGGGGCGTCCAGCGAAAAAGATGAAGCTATTAATGATAGTAATTTGGAGAAGGGGGAACTAACACTTTCTTCAACATTGGAAGTATTTGGGGCAAGTCAATCACTCTGGATGGAGCTACCTCGAAAGGTAAAGCTTACTCTTCAGTAAAGTGCAGGTCTCTACCAAGTCTTTCGGTGTTATTAATCAAGGGATCAACTTGGAGGCTTATGGAAGAGTGTATCCAATCCGGGCAGTGGAAGAACAAGTTGTGGTCAACAATTTGATGAGAGCCATTTGCGAATGTAAGTGCAAAGGGAGAGATAGCCCCATCACCAAGAATCCTGTCTTGGAGAAGGACGAAGATGTATGGACTAATTAGACAATTGCTGAGGACAATTATTTGGTTGATGTGGATCTTTGCAATGGGGTTTCGAAGGAGGATGTGATTAGGACAGCTCCTATCCCAGATGAGAGCCACCCATTTAATTTGCTAGTCCTATCTTTCATGCGCCGAAGTCTGGTCATAAGGTTTCAAGGCCTTCTGTTTTTTTTTTTTGCTAAGCGTTTCAAGGCCTTCTGTTAAGGAGAGTAGTGATCAGGAAATATCAATAAAGGCTCATCAATATGAACTAGGAGTATGTAGCATGTTTACCTAAAGGTTTTTCTCCTTTTCAGTTTCTCAATAGAATTTTGAACTTAGAATTCTGAGCAGAGTCTAAGATTAGTACCAATAAAATTGAATTGTTGGCTCTATGAATCTCGTGACTAGTGAACTCACCTTTCCACATCATAAAATTTTTGGCTTTGTGAATCTAAATGTCAGGAAACCTCTGCTACTTCACTATCTAGTTTTATGGTTATCAGCCCACCATGGATGGACATGCATGCTTTGTTTTATGCACTGAATCAGTTCTTGAACTCACGGATAAAAAAAGGGTCTTGAACTGATAATAACTTCAACTTCCAAATAAACAGATTTGCAGAGTAAGATTTCTCACCCTTTCAGCTCCCCAATTCAATTTGTGCTTAGAAATCTTAACAGACTAACCAGGAGGGATTTAGTATTTCCAGAAGGAATTCTCTCTCTCTCTCTGGTAACTGATTCCAAGGAAATTCATATTTGGCTCCATGAATCTTGGGACAACGTTGCAGACAAGTCCTGTTCAACTTCCCAATTTCTTGATCCGATCAGTCCCTTCTATCCCACGACAAAATGGGTTTCCAAACCAAGGATTAACTATGGACCCACGGTCTTAGGAAGGGGGAAACTAATACCCCTTCCCATGCCGGCATCCAAAGGAACCCTCAAAATTGTGTATGGTATTACTTCACCAAGGATTACCGAAGCGATTGCTATTCGTGAAGAGCTGAATCTGGCAGTGCCGTGCGTGGTGGTGTTGAAGCTGGAAAGGTGGAATCTGATGCTCAAGTCATAGTGAACAATATTCTCTCTCCTCGAGCGCCTTCTTCAGATGTTGTGGTTTTTATATTCTCTCTACTCGAACACAAGCCGATCACGAGCAACTTAAACTTTTATACACCATGAACTAAACGAGTCGACTAGTTAATTGTCAGAGCTTGATTTGAAAACTTAATATGAGCTTCTAACATACTTCAATTTAATACTTGATTTATTTATACATTTATACAATCTTAAATGAATTTTTAGCGACCGAGAATACGAGCTCAATTTTGAGAATCTTAATTGTTTTATTCAAAAAGTCTAGAAACATAATTTTAAAACACAATTTCGAACATATCTGTGTCCGGAACGTTGGATGTGTGTGACCTCATGTGCATCTAATGCCTCTAATCATAGTTGTATTTAAAATTGTGTTGGTAGCATTCTTGTTTTATTTGCCCTACTATGAAGTGATTTTACGTGACTTTTACTCCAATCGAGTTCGAAGGGTTAAAACTAACAATGCTTCGAGTACTGCAAGTCTGCAAACATTAGTGCGTTTCTGCTATATTATTAGACTACAAGCTAATGGCCATAGTTTTTCGCTAAATGATATGTGAGAAAAATGAACAGCCTAAAAATATGTGGAAACATAGACTTTACTCCATTTAGTCCATTTACCCCGTACACAAAAAAACACAAAACTATCACATTGGCGATGGGAGTTTTCAGGAGAAAAGAAAAAAAATGGAGTGGAAGAGGTTTTTCTCTCTGGTTTGGATGATTAAAAAGGTAAGAGAGAGGATTGGACATGGTGAGAATAAAAAATCCCTTATAGGGTCAGTTTTTATTTCAGAATCGCTTGTCGGATCTTTTTATGTATTCATGTTTACGGAGTTAAATTGCGTGCGTCTTATTAAAGGGTTCAGATTATTAAATAAATAAAAAACTTTCCGCGCGAAGCAGCGAATAATTTTTTTAAAATCCGAACCGTCCAATTCCAAAACGAACCGTTCTGATTACGCAGCTGCGTAAAAAAGTTTATCTCTTTTTGTTTCTAACCAAAAATGGTGAGAAGAGAAAATGAAAGGTCTGTACAAATAAGATGGTGAGAAAAAACTCTTTTTTTCTTTTCTCATCATTAAACTGTAATCAAATACGCAGTGGGTATGGACTCGAAAACTCAACTTTCACGCTCGTTCTATACAATCACCCAAATCCCCTTTGGCGTTTTGAGGTTCTCTCTATCCGTCACGGCTGCAGAAATCTTCTTGTCTCTGTAACCATTGGACTCAGTAAGTTGCGTTTGCCTCTAATCTTCAGATCTTTCATCGAAAGTAAGCTTTTTTTTTTTTTTTTTTTTATGTGGGTTTGTGTATGTATGTGTAAATTGCAAATTCGGTGGCTCTAAGCTCAATTGGGTATTCAGAATTTCAGAGGGGTAAGAAAGATTGGAACTTTTTTTTTTTTTGCTCGGCAAGAAAGATTGGAACTTACTACTGATATTTGCAAGGTTTGGCTTTTGAGTACTGGTGTGACTGTCTTAGGCTTTTGAGCAGGTAATTTCTTCATGATCAACAACCGTTTGACATATTGGCCAGAAGAAAAAACTACACTACGAAATTAGCTCTTCTACATTGACGGTACATTGGGTTGCTAAGATTCTGGTAGGAAAAGAAAGGAAATTTTGAGCCCATTAGCTGTTGATCTAGTTCGTAAGAGCATAATCTCCAACGGTTCATTAGCCAAATGCTTGCTAACTTTATCTTTTACCGAATGGATAATGACAAATGGTAATCCAATGACGCAAATGCTATTTCTTCTCATTTTCTCTCAAAATGCCAGCAAGATCATATACGTGAGTTCCTACATGAGCGATGTCGAGTCGAAAGAATGGCCTGATTTTTGTTGTTATAGCGAAACTTCATGCCAAATTTGGCTAAATATAGCAAGAAGTTAGCTAATTGTTGGAGAGGAAAAAGTTGAGGTTCAATATTCTTTTGCAGTAACAACCCTTGTAGTTTTTCCATTGGGGAAGCTCTAAGAGGAGAAGAAGGAGAATATTCATGGTTTGCTTTGAAAACATCTACTTGGGAGCTAGTGAGCAATAAGGACCGCATAGTTTTACTTTTTAATTAGTCTTTGCCATTATTTTTGCTATTTTCTCAGTAGTTTGACAAGTTTGCGTTTTTGTTATGTCATGAATTTTTTTCCGTTTATTTCAATGAATAAGAAATGTGTTTCATGGGTTTAAAAGGCTGTGATTCTTGTTAATCTGCAGTGGATTCGGATGAGGGGGCTAGACCAATAGAGAGTTGCAGAGTTGTTCTGCAGGAAGACCAATTCTAGAACCATTCGAGGGTTTGGAGTTTAGATCTTCGGAAGCTGCCAAAGTATTTTATGATGACTATGCAAGGCGGGTAGGCTTTGAGATGCGTGTAATGTCTTGCCGTCGTTCAGAGATTGTTTACACCCGTTTTTTGCACCCAGTCTTGAATAAGCGTTGGAGGGCCATTTAATTATCTTTTAATTAAATTGGGCCTAAAAGTAGAGATGTATTGGACTAAAATTAATGGACCAAGATAGTTTTGATTGGACCCGGTTAGTTTTTGATCCAATTTAGTTGTGCTTCGAGATCGTGGGCCATGGGTCGTAGTAATCATAAGTTCAAATCAAGGCCCAGTCAGTGGCTAAGGCTTTGTATGTGATAATTTATTGGTAAGGCCCATTATCATTTGTTTTGTATCTGGTAAAGACCCAGTGCCGGCTCATAAATTTTGGGGGTCCGAAGCAAATTTTGTATATTGAGCCCTTACATGATTTCTTTAAAAAATGATAAAAGTACAAAAAATCAAACTAAAAGAATATAATTATGACAATATAAATGTAAAAAAAAATATGCTTGCAATTATGAAGATACATGGGAGTTGAATCACACACTTACAATAGTATGACAATATTATGCGACCACTAAACCAAGTATCTAATTTGTGTTTTTATTTGAAAATATTCTAATATTAATACGTAAGTTATATTATAATGGGGTCTCAATTTTGGACCAAAATTCGGGGGCCGGAAGTGGTTGCTTCCCTTGCCTATGCCATAAGCCAGCCCTGTAAAGACCCATGGGGAGCAGAAGAACGAGGAAATGGGGATGGCTACCACGTGGCTATTTAACCTAGTCAAGTTAGCCCACTACTCGTCAACTGTCCACCGAAATAGGAAGTGGAGATGGCCCATTACCTTTTTAACTGCCCATGATCAAGTAAACACATGGGTAATTGTTATTTACCTCCAATAACTGCCCATGATCCCACTAAATATGTTAGTGGGTAGCTACTCGGGACACTTGGCAACATCTGAGGCCTACTCGGGACACATGTTAGCTCGTGGTGAAGGCGGGAAACTTGGCTCAGATCTGGACCAGTGCAGTATTTGCCCATGATCTTTTATAACTTCCAATAACTACCCATTATCCCATGATCTCATGAATTGGAAGTTACAAGGGACACATGGCGCCACGAGAATAGGACAAAAAACCCCTTGCAAGCAGAAAATCGAAGACCCTTGGCCTATAAATACTAGAAGACAAGAAGAAAAAAGGGTTCACACACCAATCAAGCTTAACGCTTAAAACCAAAGCCTTCCTAGAGAAGCAATTATCTCATTTCTATCTCTCTTGTACCCCAATTTTGTTATTATGACATAACAAAGTTATTTCTATCTCTCTTGCATCCCCAACTTTATTATTACGATATAATAAAGTTATTCTTACGTTGTTACTTCTTTTCCTACACGGTTAGGAAATTATTAATTCCTCGTTCGTAGAGGCAAAACCATGGACCTTTACTGCAATCCAGCCCTTAGGTTGCAGTACTATCGCCCTCGCGGTTAAGAAGTCAGAAAAGGGGCACTTAGTCCTTTACGTTGGACGCGACAAGTCCTGGCACGCCCGCTCAGTCCTTGGGCCATCTCGGAGCCGAAACAGAGATTGATGGGAAGATTCTTTCCTGCCGAATTGGCTGCAATAAGGAGGGCCATTGTTTCAGCACAAGGGAAGGATGTAAGGCTATGATCCTAGTAAAGTCAGACAAAGCTGGAAAAATGGGTTTCAAAGATCATAATCATCCCCTTGTGACAGCCCCCCAGGAAGTTCGTCCGGCTGTGGTGAGGCTTCCTGAGTTCTTTTTAACTCCTTTGAGGAGCAGCTTTTTGTATATTTCACTTATTACTTCTGGGGTTTTATTGACATTTACTTGTGGGGTTTTATTAACATTTATACATTCTGTAAATTGTTAGCATGCAGTCATTTAGTTTTTTGTCAGGCATTTTCTGAAAACAACTATATGACTGCTTATCTTCCATATAATTAATAACCAATCTTCGGTCTCCAACTCTATAGATGCTGTGGACAGCTTATGTCTTTGACAGAAAGTTCTTTTGCTGATACTACTTCTCTGTGATTGATTGCAAGCATGGATTGAGTATTTAGGGTCAACTGTTCGATCGCATGGATTGAAAACTTGTGTTCACTTTTTTTCCCCTCCCTGCAAAGGTGATTTAGTTCAAGTCTTCTGACCCATTCCTAAGGCATGCATTTAATAACGTGGACTAGCGGGATAGTAATACTGAATGTATAAAGGTTGTGTCTGGTGTCTTTATTTTTACATTCACGCTTTGTATTCATATGTGCATGGTGAAGGTGTTGGTATGTTGATGTAATTGGAGGCAGAGTACACCTGCAATATATGGTTCTCCTGTCTGTGGTCTCAACTTGGATGTAGTATTCTCTTGAATTGTGTCACATCTGATGAATTTGTTTCATTCGCTTATTAGGATGAAAAGGATGAGAAGATACAAGAACTGACCGCAGAGATCCGGGGGAAGAAACGACTAAGTGCATTATATCAGGACCAGTTAACTACTTTTATGAAAGAGGTTGAAGAGCATATTAACCAACTGTCAAAGAAGGTTCAAAAAGTTGTTAACAATCTAAAGGATTTTGAGCCTCTAGAGAAAGAGCTATCACAACATGGATAACGTCTGTCAGATGGTGAGTATTTCCCTATCATTTCTTCAGTTTGGTTGGACAGCCGCATTACTTTTTTCTTCCATGTATCTTGTTCTCTTTATTGCTATAGGAGGCACAGTTTATTTCTCCTTTTCAGTTTCTTCACTTGAAATGGGTTGCCAAGGACAATCTTTTGCAAAATTTTGTGGTATTTATAATTGAAGCGGAGGAATTAATTTGATCCATATCTGGAGTCCATCCTTTAGCTATCTATCTTATTGTTTATGTGCCACAGTTTCCTGTGTGTGGAACTTGCTTTATATGCTCCCTAGCTGAGCATCCTCTCGAGTTGCACTGACATTTGTTTTGAGTATGGTAGTGGCTAAGGGTGGCAATAGTTATCTGGGATTCTGGGGTCTGGGGAAGGTGGTTGCTACTAAAATTTACAATGGTAGGTAAATAGTTCCCCGTGGCCTTTGTTGATGAATATCGAGGGTCAATTGCTATTGTAGTGGTACCCCATTGTCTGCCCTTATCAACTAGATGGAAATATGCAAAACAAAGATCATGATTTTATTGGCAATTTCTTTGTAGATCTATTTCCTGCAAGAGTCTCAATCTCAATGTCACCCCAGATAGAATGGCAGAGTCAACTGCAAAACCCAAATTTCAGCCATGTGATCTCTAATCTTTTGCTGAACCAGAGCTGCTTTTGGTTTCAGTAACTCACTGGTATTTTTCCAGATCTCTTATCACCTGTAGTGATACCACTCATGCAATTTAGATATCAGTGTCTTCAGTTTTGCTAAGTTTGTTTTTGTGGAGATAACTTGAAAACTTAATATGAGTAGGGGCTCATGTGCTAAGCCTTTGCTAAACCTTGGAAATCTTAATGTTAGCCAAAGCTACACCATAGATGCTAATATGTGCTTGAAGCGGTGAACAGCAAGTCTTGGCAGTAGAATTGAAAGTTATACACCAGTAGGGAAGAAAGGAGGTTGCATAGGCGAGAAGAAGCAATGATTTTCTTTCTACAAGTAGTTAGTATTTTATTGATGCACAATGGGTTTGTTGAGAGACTGGAATTTTCTTGGTTGGAGAGGGGACAAACGTGGCTGGTAGCATTCTATGAGGAGGGGGAAAGTAGAAGATGCCAAGAGAAAAGAAAATCGGTAATTTGCACTTTAATATTGCTCACAAAGTGCATGTGACCATTTTTTTATACAGAAGCAGCGGTCCATTCCTTATTAAACAAAAACTCCATGTGAGAAATTAGAAAGTAACTTGACCCCATTGTCAGAAGTTCGTTCTTATTTGTCTTTAAGGTTTTCAATTTATGGCTATATGGAGTGGAGTATCCACCAAGATGTTCTCACATTTAAAACGGTGCTTTGTAGTTATGATCTTCTTCAAATTCATCTTTAGTTCCTATTGTAGCAGCTGACCTTAAGCATCTACAATACTTTCTGCAGATAGAGAAAGACAAGAAAATACTTGAACATAACAATGAACTGCAGCATGGAAGAGAATGGTCTTCAACGTTCCGGGAACAGCTTCATATGATTCTTAAAGATCTTGAGGCACATGCTTAGTTAACACCATGAAAGAAATTGAACTTAATGATGACTAGGTTTCAGATGTACGGATCATACACATAGCTTTTTTCCTCCCTTTCACAACTTCTTGTCTTTTCATTCCCAACAGCAGCCCAATGACAACTCGAATTTTTTGTATTATGCAACATTCAGTGCATGATTCTGTGATTTATTACCGAGTGCATCTATAAGAGCTTGGTAACCACACTCGTTTTCTTTTGGGATGACTGTAAGAGCATTAGTATGTGTTTACTCTTGTGTTTTTAACACTGTGATACATGGGGTGAAGATTAGTTAATAATGTGATGTAAGTTTTCAGTGGCATTTCTCGTTTTCGTTTTCTTGCACGCGCGCGCGCACACTGTGTTTATTAGATGATCTTATCCAAAATATTCAATAATTGCTCTGATATTTTGTTCTTGAAATATGATGGTGAGATCTCTCATATGATAAAGCTTGGTTTTATGCAATTAAATTCACAGGGGCTGACAAGAGCAAGACTAATTGCCACGGTTCATTTTGTCAGAACAAGTATATTCTAGAATACTGCAAACGAGGTTTCAATTGACCACAACTCAGGGTCGCAGGTAAAATATACTGTTGTCGCAGCTAAAATATACTGTTGTAAACAGTGGAATCAGCTCCTTTATCCAATTCCTCCATTTCTTTGGAATAGTGGGGATCGCCCACAGCGGAATCAGCTCCTCTATCCAATTCCTCCATTTCTTTGGAATAGTGGGGATTGCCCACACAGACCGAACATTTCAAACGTTGGAGTCAATTGGAGGTTTGTTCGCTTATTAGTTTCAAAGCCCCGAAATTAGTCAAGGTATGCGCAAGTTGACTCGGATATTTGGTTATTAAAAATACTAATGGTGGAAATTGCTCAGATGAGCAATACTATTGGCAGTACATTTTAATAAATTTTTCACAGTAAGCACTTGGCTTGACTTAATTATTACTCCATCCGTCCCATTTTAAGTGTCCAGATTCGTAATTCCATCTTATTAAGGAGACATTATCACTGCACATTTCACATCAACTTTTACCTATACTTTTTCTACTTACTCTATATAAGCATCATTATTACACTTTTACTCATTAACTTTTCAAAATAAAATCTACTTTTTATAGGCAAAAGGGAAAATGTACCAACTTTTACCCATTAACTTTTCAAAATAGACACTTATTAAGTGACAACCCAAAATAGAATACTGGACTCTAAAAAATAGACGGAGGGAGTATTATTGGCCTTGTTCATTTCCAAATTGTATTTTGTTTTAACTTTGTTTTCTAATCATTATCCTATATTTTTCTCCAATCATTATGTTATTTCTCTAATTATTAATTTCATTTTTCTCTCCACTCGTTATCCCTATCTCCAGTCATTACCCTATTTTTCTCTCCACCAACTACCAAAACTAAAATACTCAAAGTTACAAAACGAACAAGGCCATTATCATTATTTTGTCATCGCTTGGCTTGACTTTGATTACTAGAACACGCCGTCTGCCAACAAAGAAAAATCTGCCTTTTTCCAAAAAAAAAAAAAAAAACTAAAATTCCAGCTTTGTTCCCACTTTATACTATAGTATCTACAATTCCAACCTTATCGCACCATCAAACATGGATAGTATCAAACCCTCGGGGATTGGCCAAGTGGTCTTAGTTTAGGACTTAGGTGTTTGCTCTATCCTAAAATCTTATATTCGATTCTCCTTGTCAACAACTCTTAGGGCCATCTTACCCTCATGCGTAAGCGTGTGAAATGGCTGTGAGAGGGGTTGTACGATTTGTCTGAGGTGCACACAACGGCACAAGTTGACTCAGGACACCCTGCATTACCAAAAAAAATAAAAATATGCCCAGTATCAAAATGCAGGATGCGGGAAACAAACACCATATGGTGGTGGGTGTGAATATTCGGGGACGAAATTGGGAAAAGATTTGAAGGGAAGTTTGGAGAGAAATTTCGGAGGAAAAAATTGTGGAGAACAAATGAAGAATTGATTGGAATGGTGTTACTATTATGAAAGTAACATATTTTGGCTGACCACTCAAAGTGGTTGTAATATGTAAGGAAAATGTCAATATGGTTTAATGAGGAGAAGGACTTTGTGTCCAAGCCTTCCCCCATTTTTCCCAATTTGGCGTGCGCTTTCCTCGTACATTTCATGATTGAGTGAGTGTAAGTTGGCCCGAACACTTGAGAAGAAATAAAATCCCAACTTTATGTACATTAGAATGGTCGACGAAAAAATATTGCGCATGAATACTAGGGCAGGACCCACACCAACGTGAGTATTATGTGCATTTTTCCGTGTGCAGATTTTGTAATCGTGTGATACAATTCGATTATGTAGCCTAGAATTAAAGATGCGAGGGCGCAGGAAAAGAAGTTTACTTATTCAAACATTTAAAATAAGTATCTCTTTAAATCGTGTCAGCTTCAATGTCTCGGTATTAGTTAAGGTGCGCGCAAACTTGCTCTGACATCTGATCTCGAAAAGAAATAATAACAACACCCGCCCATTAACAATCAAATTATACTAGTAATAAGCTCCGAGTAACGCATTCCTTGCACCTACGACCTACTATGATTCCGTAGCCACCACTTTAACTAATTCCCTTTTGAAACCTAGCTAGCTACATCTTGCACTGCAATTAATCCAGCGGCGAATTCATATATGCCATTAAACTCTCTCGATCAAGCAACGATGCGCGCGTAATTGCGAGTGTTTTATAATTCACAAATCATATAAAAAATTCTGTCGAGGACAGTACGTCCGTCACTTTTTTTCGCTGATTTGGGCGGAGAAGTAAAACCCGAGAGGCCAAATGAAGGGAAGCTTAAATTGTATTGCAATGAAAGCTTCAAGGAAGGTAGAGTAAGATACTATATTTCTTACTGTATTAAGTCGTGCGGCCAAGTGAGTGTAACGTAATTTAGGCATACTAGTACTTACAAATTACTCAAAGCCCATTCTTTGAATCTTTCATCACAATCAAACTAGTACTATAGTAGTATTCTCTTGAGATTCGCATTCATTGTATGAGGATTTGAGATTCATATTGAGAGAAGTGATAAAATCAATTCTTGTTTACTCTGCACTACTTTCCTGCCAATTTCCACATGTTTATTAAAGGGGTTGCTAGCTAGCCTACCCAGTACCCACCCAAATTTCCACATGTTTATTAAGAAAGCTGCTACACACAGAGATTTCTGTGCACAGATTGTGCACAGATTTCGTTGTGGGGCCCACCACGGGTCCCACACGAACCATCCAAGCCGTTCATTAAATGTAAAACATTTTTTCAAAGGTCCCCGTAAAAAATAAGTTCAATTCGATACCTATAGATACTTCATCCAACTATCTAACTTTTCATTAAGATTTCCGGATAATAAAAAGTTATATGGTTGGATCGAGTATTTATAGGCATTGGATTGAGCTAATTTTTTATGGAGACCCTTGAAAAAATGTTTTACATTTAATGAACGGTTCGGATGATTTGTATGGGACCCGTGGTGGGCCCCACAACAAAATCTGTGCACAATCTGTGCACAGATCTGCTGTGTGGATAGACTTTCTGGTTTATTAAATGGGTTGCTAGCTAGCCGACCAACCCAGAAACTTCACACTCTCTCTCTCTCTCTCTCTCTCTCCGAATTCAAAAAGTCTAGACTTCACTCAGCTCCTGGTTTCACGCTTCAATCAAAAAACATTTTCAAAAAATAACCCAAAATGAAAGCCTCCTCTTGTCCAAATCTCAACCGCGTCGCCACCTCCTCCCCCAACTTCTTCACCTTATTCCAAGACCCAGACCACCACCACCACCACACCCCCCTCAAAAAGCGCCCTAAAATCGATCAGGGCGACGACACCGAAGCCTCCATGACGTCGCCGTTCAAAGACATCCTCTCCTCGTTCGTCTCGTTTGATGAAACCAACGATATCGGATATCTTCCCGATTGGGATCAGGAGGACCAAACTCTAGCCAAATGGCCTCCAAGTCCAAATGAGTCTGACACTAACGTTTCCGTCGGGTCAAACCAATTTAACCCCGATTCCCCGGAAGACGAGATCATCGCTCTTTCAAAATGAGCGAATCTGCTGGGGACTGCGGAAGTGTGATGATGGCGGCGGGGTTCTTCGGGGAGGAGGAGGAAGAGGTGGATGCCTGGCGGATGATTTCATCAACAGGTTCAAGCAGCAGTTGAAGTTGCAGAGGCTGGACTCCGTTTTGAGGTACAGGAGGACACTGAGGTACAGTGAGATGCTGAGGTACAGGGAGATGCTGACCAGAGGGTCTTCGAGGTGATTTCCACGGCGAAAACAATTTTAAAACATAATTCCGAACATACTTGTGTTTGAAGTCATTTGATGTGGGTGGACCCTCACGCATCGATCGGCTCTGGATATACATAGTATGTTCGGAATTACATTCAAAGCGTATTTGTGGGTTTGAAATTATATTCTAAGTGTATTTGTGTCTAAACGGTTCGATGATTTGATGGATATGAGCCTATATGCATCAAATAGCTTGGGGATATGATTGCGTTCAGGGTTGTGTTTTAAAATTATGTACGTATAGCGTTGCGAGGAGCGAGGTTTTTTAACGGGAGATGATGATGTCTTGCACGTTGACGATTATGCCCTCATATAGTTATGTGTTACCCTCTTTTCCGTTGAAGGTGCTTAGGCTATGTTTGGGGAGTTTAAATTTTCTCCCCTCGGAATTCTTGTGTAACGTGTGCTGGTGCATTTCTGGCCGTTGGTGAGAACTTTTCTTTTTTATTTCTTAAATTTGATATAATACAATAATGTGAGGTTGTGTAGGAATTTGGGAAATTTAAGATTCGAGGGAATGTATAAAAAAACCAGTTCTGTGTTTTCTTGTTTTTTGTTACTATTTTTTTTAAGGACTTAGATTTCGGCTGCTCTCGAGGCAAATTGAAAGAATAAATATCTTTTGCAAAAAACTGGGAAAAAAAAGAACAATAAAAACGAAAAGCCCTTAAAAAAGAAAGATTCTTTGGATATTCCAAACATGGCCTTAGGGTATTTACGTTATCTGAGTTTCTGAGGGTGTTTTTATGGTGATGTCGTTAACAGCGTCACGGTCACATGGTTGAGTGGGCAGGATGTACTCCATGTAGAAGTTGCAGGGAATGGTGATGCTGAAGAGGATGAGCGAGAGAATATTGAATATATACCAAAAATGTCCTCTTGTTTTGCTTGAATTTTCTAATGGCTTTATGGGTATTTCTGCAATTTCAAATTGTAAGAAAGAGGAAAAGTTAAGTACCTTCTTGTTCTTGTCTGAAAATATCTTCAACTGATTTGAAACTGTGAAAAGACAAATCATTTTGCGTATCTGATGCACCATTGCTAGTGCGAGCTTGAATTCTTCTCAGGATATTTTGATGCCATCTAACCTCACCTCTAGGAAATAATAACGGGTATTGCAACGGATCATAGCAACCATAATAATGTTGCACTCTATGTTTATGTGATCTAGATTTTGAGTGCGCACTATAATGTCACGTTGATGAGAGACATTTGCATTATTTCCTTCTATCCATATTGCAGCCACCTGGTCAGCCGATGGGAAGTTGTAAACCCTTTGGTCGAGCTTGACATCAGCCCTTACGTGTATTCTACATGAATCCAAGGAACTGTGGTCTAGTCTCCTAAGAAACTTGGCATAAGGGTTTGCAGGTAGCACATCCATTATTGTTCTGACAATGTGTGGGCTAAGTGGCGGTTTTTTTCTTTTTGACCTCCTTGTTTTCCATAATGTCTAACCTATTTTAGAGTTCATTATCAGTATCATAGAAGTATAGTTGGAAGTAACAAGAAGTAGCTAATAGAATCAAATATGGCAATTCATGGTAAATTTGCCTTTGTGCACGAAATGTGTAAACTCCTCCTATTAAATTAGTAAGTCCTTTGTCTAACGTGACACCAAAGGATGTGAAACCAAAAATGCTATTATAGGCACAGATGTGTTTGTGAAATTCCAAAGCTTCAAGAGTTTGAGAAATGAACAAGTTACATAGCCTTGATGGGACAAATGAGCTTGTCAGAACTACTTCTCCGTTGTGGCAGCAAAAAGTTGGAGGCTCGTATTGGAACCTTTTACCCTGACAAAATTGGCAATTTGCCATGGTCCGCAATTCATGTGGTTGGGAAAGATGGACTTCCTGTAGTCGTTGTCCTATGAATTACATATTCACAAATAAAGGGTAAGGCCTTTGGGGAAACTATATACTATTAAGGTTTAAATCAAATAACTTGTGCTAAAGTATTAACCGTTCGTTTCTGACTCCATTAGGTTGTCCTACATAGGGGAATTTGGCAATGGATTTTGTGTTTTCCAATATGAGAATTCACAACAATATATGATTTGTGTTTGGAGGAGTATAATGTGCATTGTGTTTTCTCTTCCTATTTTGCATTGACTTCTGAATATATTCTACTCTTTGTATTGGTGTAAATCTAGCAAATCTCTTCCTTTGACGAAAGCGGCACCGGCTGATTTCATCTTGGTGAAGGCAATCCAAACCTTGTGTCTTGTCCATTTTCTTCAATAACAAAGAACAAGAATGGGGAAAATCAAACGTCATGTCATAATGTATGAAGTATGTTTAATTCTGTAGGGAAAGGTAATAAAAAGGTACTCCCTCCGTCCCTTTTTAATTGTCCTACTTCCTAATTCCAACTTATTAAAAAGACATCATCATTATACCTTTCACATCAACTTTTTCCTCTACTTTCCCTACTTACCCATCATCATTACACTTTTTCTCACTAACTTTTCAAAAAGGAATCTACTTTAAGGGACAAAAAAGACAATACACCAACTTTTACCCACTAACTTTACAAAATGAATACTTATTAAGGGACAGCCCAAAATGGAATACTGGACTATAAAAAAGGGATGGAGGGAGTAGTTCATGATTAACGCTTGAAGTGGATGGCATTTGTTTGGGGTCTGATGTGAAAACCAATACTAAATGACACGAGATCATATGTTGTTTTTTCAACAATAAATTGGAATTGAATAACTGATACGAAGCATCTCCTTAGCATAAACTCATTGTCGGTAATGTCTTCGTGATGGTTCGAGGAATTCTGGAAAGGTTTAAGATCGAAACTGTTTTTTTTTTTTTTTGTGTGTGTGTGTGTCGTTGACGTAAATTTGTTGACTTCTGAGTTTGAAGTTTGTAGAGTACTTCATTTTTAGGGGATTTGTTGTTTTCTAAAGACCCGCTTTGTTTTCAACTATTTCTTCCATTTCTGATTGATTTTATAGCATGGGTATTCATGTCATGTGTGATGTGTGTGTTCAAATTACGACGCCTCATATGCAGCAACAAAATGGAGTCACAGAAAGGGAAAATAGGAATTTAATTGATATATGGTTGATGCAAAATGGAGAGGGTTTTTTTTTAAAAAAAAAAACCTTGCTGATAATTGCGGCACAAAAAGGGTTTTTTTTAAAAAACCTTCCTAGTTTTAAATTTTGCATAAAGGTAAAGGGAAATCTCTTATGGCTACTTTTAATTTCAAAAACCCACAGAATAGAACAACAACAAATACAACAAGACAGATGAGAACAATTGCCTTTCTAGGCATATTCAAGCAAACAGTTGGTGTGCGTAATTATGGTGTGTAGAGTTGTTGACGTTGGTGCAATCAAAAGCAGGGGGAAAGTGGAATACATGCCTTACAAAGAACTCAAAGGTGCATTTTGGCAAACAGTTTGCGTGTGGAATTTTTTTCTACAGACTTGTCGACATTGGTGGATGATGTCTTGGGGGGTTGGGGAGAGAGTGTTTGCAATCAAAGTTAGGGAAAAAGTTGAATGCATGGGTTACCTGTGTTGGACTTCTGTTGGAATGGTCTTGAGTTCGATCAGTCCAGTATGTTATTGGAGTTGGAGGTTTGGTCGTCGGCAGTGGAGTCAAGTGGTTGAGGAATATGGGCAGACAGAGGGAGGTGTTGAAGGCTTGGACGTCGGCAGTGGAGTCAAGTGGTTGAGGAGTATGGGCAAACGGAGGGAGGCGGTTAAGCTGGTTTGAGAGACCGTTGTTGGTTTGTATCATGATTTCGTTGGAGTGTTGCAGCGGATCGGTTGGGAAGAGGTGTGAGGTGGGGCAGTGATTAGGTGCAATTGCTAGGGGTATTTGTGGGTAAGTAAGAGTTGAAAACACCTTCACACATTTAAAAGAGTAGTATAGATATGTAGCTTGTGCATTCCAACTAGACAAGTCATTGTTTTTTACTTCTTAGAGATTAAGGATGTTCAAGTCGACTTACGCGCACCTCTATTAATCCCCTCGTCGGTCCATCAAAGACATAGCATCCACGTTGAAACTAAGAAATTCAAGGACCAAAAATCAATTGGACAAGTCATTGTAGCTTGGCGGGTTGTCAAGGTCATTACTTCCTATTCGGTATTCCCTTTTTGGTCCTTCACTTGATATTTGTTGTATTTTTATTTTGCCCGGAATTGTTGGCTTTCTAGAGCGGTATATTCGGGAGTTAAGTAATTGCCTTGGTTGAACTTTCTCAGAACATCGCCATGTGAACGTTGTGATACTTTTGGTGCCTTTTTCTTTGTTGTTGACTTGCTTTATTGGCTAACATGAAGTGTCAATTCTACTTGTGCAGTGTGTGTTGTGTCTTGATAGAAGTAATTAGGTAGTCATTTGATGTAAAATGTATATTTATTGGCTGAGATGCACATGATTTCTTATCTCTGTAGCTTTGGTTGGATTTCATTGCAAGTGTCGTTGGGCCGTTGAAATGATATGTGATCGACTTGTCTTCAAAAAAAAAAAAAAAACTCTAACTCTTCAATGGACCCTGTCCATGTGTTTTTAGGACGCGGTTCCGAAATTGCTGAGTACAATCCTTTTTCCCAATCACTTGTGAAAAATCCATACACAGTGGTACCCTTGCTGTAGTCTATAGATCTCATCCCCTGCTGCTTCATCGATCGTCTTCATCCATCATGCTATTGCTTCCCCTTCATTAATTTGGAACCATAACAAGCTTCAACTCTCTGGTATGAATCGATGGATCTCTGGTTTCTTTCATAATCTTTTCAGCCAAAATTTCGATGCTTAATTGGCCTAAATACTGAGTTCTCTTGTGATGAAATTATATCTGTCATCGTAAAAGTTTGCCTAAATACTAAGTTCTCTTGTGATGAAATCATATTTGTCATCGTTAAGTTTGCCTAAATATTGAGTTCTCTTGTTAATTAATTTTTGCCGTTTTGTAAAGTTGTTCCTTGATTCTTGTTCATTTTGCTAATTTATATGTGTGTGTTTGTTGCTTTTCACTTGAAAGTCTGAACCATTCATGTTTAAAAACTCGTCAAGACCATCAACCATGCATATTAAAAAACTATCTTGCTCATTCGATATCGACTGATTATTTTTAGAAGACAAGTATGTAGCCAAATAGTTTAGAATACAAATATAAAACACAGACATATTAGAATCCATTTTGGACAACATAAATGTATTTTCGGAACCGATTTATGTGTTTTTGTTGCTTTTCAGAAAAATAATTTGATGATCTCAATTTGCTAAGAAAGGGCAAATCCAGTGCACAAGACTCCCACCATTGCAGGGTTGGGGGAAGGGTTGATCATGTAATACGATCCCCAATTGATGCTAGCTCGCCCTGGTGTTTTCCATTCTTGCTAATTCTTCTTTCCTGTTTTACATAAACAATGTGTTCACGTGCCATTAGGTATCATGCACTGCTGAAGAAAGTAGAATTAACTGTTTGACTTCTCACAAAAGGAATCCACAGACACACCTCGATGAATCCGTGGACTTATTTTGCCATCCACTAGCGGGGGCCAATTTAAAAAGGGGAAATTACGGTTCAGAGGAGAGTGGGGCAAATAAGTCCCAATACATGGGACAGTTTTTGGGAATTAAAAACCCATGGAAAGAGGAAAAATAATGCCCAGCTCATGGAATTTATAATTTACTCAGACAAAACTGCCCTTAACTTTAAATTTAATAGTAAAAGATGTCCAAAATCAAAACCAATTGCAGACACCAATGCAGCCACAAGCACCGCCGGCTCCACCACTCCTGCTACCGTAATCACCGCCACCGCCTCCATAATCACCTCAGTTCAACGAGAGATTCACCAAAAGTAAAAATATGAAAAAGAAGTACTACTTGATACTAAAAGTGGAATATGACCCAAACTATCTAAATTATCCTCACCCTGATCAGGATTAGCTCCTATGAAAACCAGACACCACTGCCGCCATAACCACCGCCGCCTCCACAACTCCTGCTACCATAACCACCGTTGCCTCCACCACGGACGGTGATGGACCGATCTCTGCGATGTCAGATCCAGCGGTAACGGACCTTCAATTTGATGACGTCACCGTAGCTAGCTCGAGGGACCGGTCACCGTTTTGGATTTTTTTTTTTTTAGTGTTGAAACATTTGGTTTTATCCTTCTCTTAGGACTCTTCAACGAAAACCCTATAGCTAAAAATTAATTATGATCTTTTAGGATAAAATGATCAAAAAAATAAGATCTTTGCACCGGTTCAAACGGATTGAAAATTGGAACACTTAATTTTTTTCTTTTGGTTTTATGGTTCTCTTAGGACTTTTTAATGAGAGTTTAGAGTTAAAAATTAATTATAATCCTTTAAGGTAAAATGATAAGAAAAATCAGATCTTTGCACCGGCTCAAAATGATTTGGAACACTAATTTTTTTCATTTGGTTTTATGATTTTCTTTAGGCTCTTCAACCACAGCCCTAGAGTTAAAAATTAATTATGATTCTTTAAGATAAAATGATTAGAAAAATAAAACTAATTTTTTTCTTAAATGATCATAATTAAATTTTAGCTCTAGGGCTCTCGTTAAAAAGCCCTAAGAGAACCACAAAATCAAATGAAAAAATTATTATTTCTAATTTTTTATTCGTTTGAACCAGTGCAAAATCTTATTTTTCTGATCATTTTATCAAAAAAGATCATAATTAATTTTTAACTCTACGAGAGCCCTAAGAGAAGAATTAAACTAAATGTTTTAACAAAAATAAAAAATCCAAACCCAGATTCAACTACATATCGACTAATGATCTCATACAATGAGCAATTTAGGTTCATAGAAGGGGCAACTTAGGTTCATAGAAGGGGCAACTTAGGTCCAAACCCAAATTCAACTTAGGTCTATAGAAGGAGCAATTTAGATTCATAGAAGAAGCAATTTAAGTCCAAATCCAAATTCAACTACATATTGACTCATGATCTCATATAAGAGGTAACTTAGGTTTATAGAAGGGGCAACTAGGTTTATAAAAGGGGCAACTTAGGTCCAAACTCAGATTCAACTTAGATCCATAGAAAGGGCAACTTAGGTTCATAGAAGAGGCAATTTAGGTCCAAACCCAGATTCAACTACATATCGACTCATGATCTCATACAAGAGGCAACTTAGATATATAGAAGGAGCAACTTAAATTTATAGAAGGGACAACTTAAGTACATAGAAGTGGCAACTTAGGTCCAAACCCAGATTCAACTTAGGTCCATAGAAGGGGCAACTGAGATTCATAGAAAGGACAACTTAGGTCTAAACCCAGATTCAACTACATATCAACTCATGATCTCATACAAGGGGTAACTTAGGTTCATAAAAGGGCAACTTAGATTTATAGAAGGGGCAATTTAGATCCATAGAAGGGGCAACTTAGGTCCAAACCCAGATTCAACTACATATCAACTCATGATCTCATACAAGGGGCAACTTAGATTTATAAAAGGGGCAACTTAGATTTATAGAAGGGCAACTTAGGTCCATAGAAAGGGCAACTTAGGTCCAAACCCAGATCTAACTACAAACTGACTCCATGTATGGGAAATTTCTTTTTCTCCGTTTCATGTATGTGCAATTTCACAAAAATTTGAGGGCATAATAGTCTTTTTAGAGTTGGAAGAGCTGTTGTAGAAGTGGGAGGCCGTTACAGAACACAAAAAAAAATAAAAAAATAGAGCTGTTGCAGGAATGGGAGGCCAGTGCCGGTGGAAGTGGTAGAGAGGAGGAGGCGGGAGAGGAAAAGGAGACAGAGGGTCATGGTTGAAAAATTAAGTGTTCCAAATTTCAATCCGTTTGAACGGGTAAGAAGATTTTATTTTTTTTATCATTTAATTCTAAAGGGTCATAATTAAATTTTGACTATAAGACTCTTGTTGATTAGTCCTAAGAAAATCGTAAAATCAAATATCTCTTAGGACTAACCAACGAGAGCCCTAGAGTCAAAATTTAATTATGACCCTTTAGAATTAAATGATCAGAAAAATAAAATCTTCTCACCCATTCAAACGAATTGAAATTTGGAACACTTAATTTTTCAACCTTTAGTTTATATATTAAAAAAATGGTTAAAAAATTAAGTACTTCAAATTTCAATCCGTTTGAACCGATAGAAAGATTTTATTTTTCTGATCATTTTATCCAAAATAGTCATAATTAAATTTTGACTCTAGGATTCTCGTTGATTAGCCCTAAAAAAGTCGTACAATAAAATGTCTTAGGACTAACCAACAAGAGTCCTAAAGTCAAAGTTTAACTATGACCATTTTGGATAAAATGATCAGAAAACTAAATTTTTCTATCGGTTCCAATTGATTGAAATTTGGAGCACTTAATTTTTTAACCATATTTTTTAATATATAAATTAAATGTTGAAAAATTAAGTATTCCAAATTTCAATCCGTTTGAATGGGTGAGAAAATTTTATTTTTCTGATCATTTAATTTTAAAGGGTCATAATTAAATTTTGACTCTAAGGCTCTCGTTGGTTAGTCCTAAGAGTATTTGATTCTACTACTTTCTTAGAGCTAATCAACGAAAGTCCTATAGTTAAAATTTAATTATGATCCTTTAGAATTAAATGATAAAAAAATAAAATCTTCTCACCCATTCAAACAGATTGAAATTTGGAACGAGAGGAGGGTGTGTGGAGAGAAGAACGTGTATCAATGAATTTAATGAGTCAATGGGGCTAGACTTTCTTTTCTGACTTTAACGCGTCAACGGGGCTAGACTTTGTAAATATAACATTTGTATTCTGGATTAGTATGTCGTTTGCAAAATACATTTCGTAATTAGTTCCCAAACACTAATTATAATCTTAATGAATTTTTTGTTTTACGGCATTTTAATGAGCACTCTAACACTCATTATTTAGTTTCAAGACTCTCTTAGGGTGTTTATTGAAAGGTCTTAAAGCCAAAAATTTGTTACGACCATTTAGGATAAAATGATAAAAAAATAACATTTTTGCACTGGTTCAAACGGATTGAAAATTGAAACACTTATTTTTGTAACTATATTTTTTAATCTATAAATAACAAAAAAGAAAAAGAAAACAGTCGGATAAACATGATCAATTGAAACAGTTTTTTTCTCTTAATTACTTTACAAAGCCTAGAATTAGACTTGAACCTATTATTAAAGAAAAAAAAATTCAAACTGGAAAGAAAGAAAAGGAAATAAAATGAAAAAAAAAAACAAACGGGAAAGAAAAGGAAAAAAAGAAAGAAAAACAAACCGTAAAGAAAGAAAGAAAGAAAAGGGAGAAAGAGAGAGAGAGGCGGGGTAGTTCGGAAAAGTGAGGTGGGGCCAGGGGGGTGTGTGTCAGGTGGGGGGATTAGCAATTTATGAGGGAGAGCCGGATAGAATTTCAAATGTGTATGGGGTATATTAGACTTTTTACATTGCCCTTCCATGTATGGGGAATTGTTTTTGTTCCTTTTCATATCTGAGTAATTCCCCAAAAACATGTTCATGAGTTCGGAAATCTTTGCCCCAAACCCCACTGTCTAGTAATTCCCCATTTAAAAAGGGATGGAAGCCCTAAGGATTGGCCCCGCATGAATTGATTCCACCTAAGAGGATTAAAAGCTAAGACTTATACACGAGAAGAGCCAGGGCAATCCCTTTGCCAATATGCTGATATCTTGGAAGTTCGATCACAGCAGCATCACAATTAACCATAACACACCCAACAGGAGGGGGTGCCCATTTGGCCTGAGAAGAGACCGTAACCTAACCGTCAACTCCTTGCTCCTCCAGAGAACTAGCACGCGAAAAGGACCCTCATATTTCTTGACAACTATCATAGGATTAACTGGGGAACCATTAAAACCAAACTCATTGCGGCCTTTCCAAATAAAACCAACCGATGGTTGCCACTTTGCTCAACCTAGATAACCTTTGCTTGTCAGATTGCGAACAATCCACCTGGTTTTGAGAATAGAAACATCAGAATAGAACCATCAGCCCCACGAATGGCAATATTACAAAGCAAACCAGACTGGGTGGGGCCAAAAACATGTAAATAACAAATGCTCAACAGATTCAGGATTAGAGAGACAAATAGGGAAAGAAAACATGAATGAACACTTACAACGATGAAGATTTTCCCGGGTTGCGAGAATATTTCTACATGCATGCCACCGAAGTGTCTGATCTTGGGGAGCGTTTGTGAGAATATTCTCAAAATGTCTTCCGAAGTGTCTGATCTTGGAGATGGTTGAAAGTACTGATTGGGACCCCTGCTATATGATAGCCAGACTTTACTTTGTACTCCCCTTTATAGATGAAATGCCAAACCATAGCATCCTCTTGAAGTTCAGAAGAAATAGGGACGGATAAAATAGCTTTGGCCTCCTCCTCTTTCACAATTGTTCTAGTTTAAAAATTATTTTTAAATTTCTCAAAGATATCTTTCATCTGGCATTTTACTGAATAATGAAGAGTAGTTCCAAAGTCCAAACACAGGTGTTGTCTGTCCCCCTATTTAATCTTCCAGCACAATCTTAAAGGTAAGTTGTCTTTTCTATCCAGTCAGTATTATAGGGTACTATTTTTGGTTTTATGAAGACCGATTTGGCTTTGGTTTTCCACTTCGCTAACTACCAGAGGACTACTTTTGTGAACCCTTGATGGACCCGATTACCTAGTTGGGGAACGGGGTAAAATCTCTCTGTCATGCTATTTCTTTGCATTCTTTGCTTGTTTATTAGTCGTCCTATTGTGTGTCTGTTTTGTTTTGGGCAATTCCATAGTAACTAAATCAGCTAAGATAATTATATCAGCTCTGAAACTAATTAATTGAGTTGTGTTAAACAGGAAAATTTCTTTAATGGCTCTTGTTGCAGTGAGCTCTGTTATCAACAGTACTTTGGTGCCGTTGTTATCGGGTGAAGTGAAATTGTTAAGGAATATCCACACCGAAGTTGCCAGCATTAAAGCTGAATTAGAAAGCATAATATCATTCCTAAAAGATGCAGATTCAAGCCCAAAATTAGAAAACGAGAGGGCGAAAAATTGGGTGAAGCAGGTACGGGCATTGGCTTACCAGATCGAGGATGTCATGGACGAATACATACTTCACCTGGCAGAAAATCGACAACGACGTGGTTTCATAGGTTTCCTTCGCGAACTCGCTTGCTCAATCACTAAACTCAAGCCACAGCATGATATTGCCTCTCAAATTCAAGATATCAAAATGAATATTGGTGAGATCAAGAAAAGGGCTGATAGGTATGGTTTCAGTTCCTTAGAACTTGGGTCAACCAGTAAAATAGAAGAGAAAGTACATGACGACCCTCGTGTTGCATCCCTTTTCATTGAGGAAGATGAAGTCGTGGGCATTGAGTCCACCCGGGAAGAACTGATCCACAGGTTGCTAATCAAAGAATCAAACCGAACGGTCACATCACTAGTGGGTATGGGAGGATGTGGCAAGACCACTCTTGCCAAGAAAATTTTTGACAACCAAACAGTGGTTGAACACTTCGATTGCCAAGCTTGGGTATCGGTCTCTCAATCCTACAAAATGGAGGACATCTTTAGAAGAGTGATGAAGCAGCTATGTCCGACAAGAAAGGAGTGTGCACCTGGGGGAATCGATGCAACGGACCAAAATTCTCTCATTCATATGCTGAGAGAATATTTACTTCAGAAGAGGTATCTAATTGTTTTTGACGACGTATGGAGTACTGACATTTGGAGATTTGTAAAACTCGCTTTACCCAAAAATAGCAAAGGAAGTCAAATAATTGTCACTACACGCAGCCAACATGTTGCTTCTTTTTGCAAGGAATCCTCATCAGATCACGTCTGCAAGGTGGAGGCCCTAATTGAGGAGGAGGCTTGGAAACTCTTTTGCATGAAAACATTCCAACAGGACTTTGGTGGTCGTTGTCCTCCCGAGTTGGAGAAAGTATCCCATGCCATTGTTAGAAAATGCGAAGGATTACCACTTGCAATTGTGACAATAGGCGCTCTCTTGTCCACTAAAAGTAAGGTTGCATCTGAATGGCAAAGATTCTATGATAGCCTTGGATCTGAGTTAGAAAGGAATTCGGATCTCTCAAACGTCACAAAAATTGTGTTGCTTAGTTACCATGACCTGCCTTACTACCTCAAACCATGTTTCTTGTACTTTGGCATAATACCCGAGGACTATCAAATCACCCGTGGAAGACTAATTCGACTGTGGATAGCCGAGGGTTTCATTGAAGGACAGAAAGGAAAAACCTTGGAAGAAGTCGCAGAAGAACACTTGACTGAGCTTGTACATAGAAGCTTGGTTCAAGTTTCGAAGACAAAATTGGATGGTAGAATTAAAAGATGTCAGGTCCATGATGTAGTCCACGAGATCATCGTTGCAAAGTGTGAGGAGTTGAGTTTTTGCCAAGTTTTGGGAGAAGTAGATCAAAGTTGGAACAATGAAACTCGACGATGGTCAATGCATATGCGAAACATAATGAATAAGGATTTGAAAACCATGAGTAGTAGCAAATCTAGAATTCGTTCAGTTTTTCTTTTCTCTGTGGGGGAGATTCCAAAGGAGCAGTTTTTGGGTACTCTAGCTAGGAATTTCAAACTTTTGAAAGTACTAGATCTTGAGGATGCTCCTCTTGATCAACTTCATGAAGACGTGGGAAATCTTCTTCATTTGCGATACTTAAGTGTCAAGAGGACAAAAGTGAAGATAATTCCAAAGTCCATTGGAAATCTACACAACTTACAAACTTTGAACTTGAAAGACTCACAGGTGTCTGTGCTACAAATTGGGATCTTAAGTAGACTCTATAAGTTGCGGCATCTTATAGCCACCTCTCGATATATGGAAACAGGATTGAAGATACGAGGAGGGATTGGACATTTAAAAGAGTTACAGACATTGTGGGGCTTGGAGGCAAATGATGATTTAATCAAAGAGCTAAAAAAATTGAGAAAATTGAGGAAGTTTGGTATTATGAACTTGAAACAAGAACATTGTGGGGTTCTCTGTACCGCTATTGAGAAGATGAATCACCTTCAATCTTTGAGGGTTAGGGCTATGGACGACGACGAACTTCTGGATTTGCAGTTTCTTTCTCCCCCCGAATCTCTTCAGCATCTCTACTTGCGGGGACGTTTTGAATCATTTCCAAACTGGATATCGAGCGTCAGTAATATAAGAGGGTCAGGGTTGACCGGTGTTCATGCAATAAAAGCTCTTCAAGCATTACCTAATTTGGTAATACTTGATTTCTTCCACTGGTATGATGGAGAACAATTGAATTTCGACGTCGGAGGGTTTCCAAAGCTTAAGTTGTTATCCTTCCGATTCTTAAAGGAATTGAATTCGGTTATAATAGAGGAAGGAGGATTGCCCGTTCTTAACATGCTTTGGATTGAAGATTGCCCACAACTGAAGACGGTGCCCTCCAGCATCCGCAACCTCAGAGAACTCAAATCACTTTATTTTGAAGATATGCCAACAGAGTTCTTAGACAGAATGCAACCAGGCAAAGGGCAAGACTATTGTGTTATTGCTCATATACCTGATGTCAAGTTTTTTTGGACGGGCGGAGGAAGGAAACCTAAATGGTATACTCCCCGGGAATTCCAAGACGTAAGGGAAAGCCAGAGGCTGAATGATACCTGAAATGGTTTTGGGAGTCGAATAATGTTTTGAACAACCCCGCAACAATTAAAGGTTTATTGCAACTTGCAAGTTTAGATTTATTTATTGCATATCTCATCACAATTGGCCCCGTTCTGATCTTAAATTTTTGTTTGTCTATTCTGAATTTTTTTAGTTTTACGTTATATTTTGCATTAATCATTTGCCTCAACAAAAGGAGTTTAAAAAATAAATAATTATGAGCAAAATTGAAAAAACAAATCACTAACAATGGAAAAATAAAATAGAAGCACATGAGGATGGATATTTAAAAATTCCTTTGTTTTTGGTCTTATTTGTTGTCTTATATTAACTTTTTTCATCTTTGATCCTTTTTTTTTTTTTTTTTGATTTATCTTATCGATGCATATGATTAGTCCTAAAAATTAAGACAAAAAGCCAAACAAAAAAATTAAAAAGGTAAAAAATAGCAAAAAATTACCAGACAAAAAATTAAGCGAGAAGTTACATAACCGATGGGAAGGCCAGAGCTCACCGCTCTCAGATGATAGGGTAGTCTGGATACAAACCTGGCACAGGTGTGAGCAAACCTATGGGACCCAGCTTAGGAAGTACGGTAAACGCAATTGAGGCAGCTACAGTGTGGTTTAGGTGTGGTTTAGGTGGGTACTTTTCATTACATGGTAATTACCTCGTCGTTTTGTTCTCTTTTTTTGGTACAATTCTTGTGGTATGATCATGCCGTATACGATTAGTTATTGACATTTCTTGAATTTAGGAGCATAAAAATCATGCATGGTACAAGCTCACTTTTCATATTTAAGCTATCTAATCGTCAATAAATTGGAGGCTTATAGGTATTATTTACTCTTTTGTCTTGTCTTTATGTCAACAACAAAACAAAGAAACTAAGGATTTGATATTTGGGCCGAACCGAATCGGTCTTCGAAAATTTCACCCCGAACAAAAATCACCCCTAGTAGTTATTTTCTTTCATTATATGTTTTGCTCATCGTGGATATGTTTCACCCCATTACTTGAGTTTTAGTAGTTGGTGTGTAGAGTGATACGTTTGAGTTGGATTTTTTTATTCTCAGGTGTGTCTGCCAACAATTGAAGTGGAGGAAGTTCATGTTCAGGACGATAAAGAATTCCAAGTATTTCAAATTACGATTCACTTCATGATGAATGCATTTCGGTTGCCATTGGTTTTTGTTTTCCTTGCTTTGTAACATGCATGAACAAGGGTATCTCTGCCCCGCACTTAAATGGTCCCTATGATTTGGACTGCTGTTATTTTCGGTGTTGTCTTTTGTTAGTTGTTGTACCAAGGACTTGTTGTACCATAGCACCATATCTTATGTCCGTATTACTATGTCTTTTGTTATGGTTCAGAAGCACATCATGTGTTGCTCAACATCTTTCACAAGCCTCTGTGGTTGTGTGTTAGTAGAGGGTATTGGAACGTTGCATGACCATGCCACCTCAAAAATTTCTCGCTTGTGCCCTTGTTGTGTCCCCTTGATTGCATGGGACCCAAATTATAGATTGCAACCCAAATTATTGGGTCCTTCGCCTCTGCTACCATTGATAACCTCAAACTAATAGGTTACAGAGAACATGAGAGATGGGGCAGAAGATCTAGATCCCAACAGCTTAACTAAAGGTCCAGACTAGAAACACACTTACACTCTTTGAGATCCCAAAAGCTTAACAAAAGGTCTAGACTAGAAGCACACTTGCACACAGTGCAATGTGTACGGAGCCCTCTGCCTTTGTAAGCCTGCGTATGTGTGCGGGTAAAAGTGTGTTCATCCATAGCATGATTGAAGATTGAATATGTAATTGGCACTCGTGCATCGGGATTGGGATAAAATCATTATATAAACTCTACACAACTCGTTCTTTTTTTGGTACAAAGCACATCTTGAATTGCAAGCAAATGAATCATCAGATAGTAATACTAATTTGCTAATTGGCGTCATTAATAATTATCGTTCTAGTTTCTCTTTTGGTACGTTGCACAACTATTACTAGTTTTTCTCTCATGAAGTACATTTTGCACTCCTGCTCTTTACAACTTGTTTCTACCGAAGACCTGAATTTTCATCCTCTCAGAATTCCACTTGTTTGACATTGCTCGCTACGATTTCAACAGTTATTGATTGACATTGTGTATGTTGCTCGAGACATGCTGTAACTGTTTCTATTTCTAATCTGTTCTTGACATGCTTCCAACTGCTCTCTGATCGGCTGGTCCTCGTCATAATACTTCCATTTGAGTTCGCAGAGATCAACAACGTATACATAAAACCCATGAACATAAAACATAAAGGAAAGTCTGAGAGCACAGCTGATGAAACACATCGTTTCGTAGAACTAAATAATTCTGAAGGAAAACAGAAAAAGAAGGGGAAATAATCATGCAAGAAGGAACAAGAAGTGCATGACCTAATAATGAATTGAAAGCGACCTTATACAAGCCGCAGACACGTATAATGAGACCCGTTCGTCTTGATAAATCAACCAAATCAGACCAAAAGAATTAAGATTTTCTAAACTTCAGACTTCCACAAAGCTTAGTAGAATTAGGGGATTCTATCAGTCTTTTCCTGATCGATCAACCTATGTTCTAGGCTTATAGCAATCCTTTTCCTTGCAAAGAAATTACTACTCGAAAGGTGTAGGCTCCGACCTCAATAGCTGCGGCAAACATGTAGGCATGTAGCCCATGGGATGTTCAAATGTTGCAAAATCCAAATGTCACAGGTGATTTTGGTCTGTTTTTCTTTTAATCTTGTCCTAAAATTTGTAAGAAAGCCTAGGACTCAGACAACTTCTCCAACTTCTTCCCCACTATTGTTTGTAGATATTTGTTTGCCAATGATTGTTTGCTTGTCCAATATAAGGGGATACATAGTGACGCAGCGGAAATAACAAAGAGATTAGTTGCGTACTAATCAGAACGAGATAGGTACTCGTAGCCACGAGCAGTTCTTGAATCCTCAAGAGAAAAAGACAAAGTCTGAATATTATTGATAAAAAGCTTTAAAAGATTAAATAATTGAATAGGTTACAGCTCTTTTTATAAGACCCTAACCCTAGAAATCATACCGTAAAAGAAATAATGAAACATGCCAAAACAAGTGGCATTAAATAAAGGATATTTCCTAATTAATTAAAATAAAATCCTAATTCTTATAAACCAAGAATCCTGATAAAGGTAGAAATTAAAATCAAACAGAATACGAAAAGTTAATAATTCTAAACTAAACGAAAAATATTCCTAATCAAAATCTTATTCTAAAACAATAAAAATAAAATACAAAAATTCTCCATTTTTGTCCTACATCACATAGGAATAAGATCGAAAATAGTGGCAACTCTAGGAATTTTCGACAACGGTGGATCAAAATGGTTAAAATTTACAGATATTGTAGAACATTCTCACTTAAAAGTATCCGTCACCTTGTTGGCTTCTCCCACAACATAAAGAAACTACTTTCGACTTCTCAAACCATAAATGAACAAAGGATTTCGACTAAACTGAGGACATAATTTGTAAGAACCACACGAATTTTTTACACAATGAGATCGAAGCCTACGAAATGGAGGGGGGGAAAAAAAAAAAAAAAACAGAGTTACCTTCAATGAGATCAAAGGTGAAATGGAAGACGACAGCTTCTTGTAAATTAAATTGGACGTCACTTGTCCCTTTACAATGAAATGCCCTTGATTAAGGCATTCTAAGAATAAATATAAATCTACGTCGCAGTAACGTATCAGAGAAAAATGATACTCAAATTTTTCAAGACCGATGGATGTGTTTGCTCCAACCCATCCAAGGCCGGCCAGGGGTAAGCTCCGCAAGCCGGTCAGCTTAGGCAACCCCCCGGTAAAGGGCAACAACAAAAAAATTTGCATTTATATAAAAAAAATTAGAAGTCTAGCAAAAATTATATTTAGGGGCATCATCCAAAAAATTTTGAACAAATATTTTTAAAAAAAGTAAATATGTATGGTTTCCACCCACTTTAAAAAATTATGAAACTTAAGAAAATTATGAGGGCAAAGAGAGGTTTTCTATACCTGGGTAAGTAACCGATAAAAAAAAAAAATTAGAAGGGCAAATTATTAAGAGAGAAAATTAGGAAGGCTATCAGATAAGAAAAAAAGAAGAAGAAGAAAGGGATGCTATAGACAAAACGAGAAGGGACGGGATTGTGCGAAACCCTTACTCTGATTTGCTCCCAAATTTACCTAGTGTAAACCCTTACTCTTATTCTGTGAAGAAGTTAAGAACAATGCAAAACGCCAACGCCGGATTGTGCGAAACTATTTTCTATGTTTTGATCAAGATTCAAGAGCAGATTCAAGCCCAAGGTTCTCTCTCTACTCTCTAGTCTTTCAAGACCAGACTTTTTGTTTCTCTTTCTCGGTAAGTGAACTTCTTATTTTCTTTATTTGGTTAGTGGAACATAAAAAACTAGTATAGTTGGTGGTAGTAGACTAAAGTGGTGCATAATAAATTCAAAAGAAAAAATAAGTATGAAATCTGATTCATTTCATACACGCACACTACTCTGTTTTGAACCGGTATTTGCAAAAAAAAGAGTTGTTCAAAGAAAGAAGCAATTTAATGAGGATGTGGGAGATGATGCCAATAAAAGTCTATCACCAGAAGATCGTTTAAAATTTTCTTATTTCCTCCACATCATAGATCAAGCTCTTGCATCACTTAAGGACCGGTTTGAGCAATTTGAACTTTATGCAGCAATCATTGGATTTTTGTTTAACGTGAAATTCAAGAAAGTTGCTGAAGAGCAATTGATGGAGTATTGCACAAACTATAAAGTTTCTTGGAAATACAATCAATATGTTATATTCACGGGGAAGAGTTATTCCAAGAACTTAGACATTTAAAAACAATATTGCCGAGAAAAATAACAATATCGATCGACATCCTTGATTTTATAAGGTCTTATTGGAAAGTTGGCGGTTTCCAAATGGTTTGGGTTGCTTTTCGAATTTTGTTGACTATTCCGATCATAGTTGCTTCGACTGAGAGGAGTTTTTCGAAGTTGAAGTTGATAAAAACTTATCTTCAGACTATCATGTCACAGGAGAGATTAAATGGATTGGCTATGATCAATTGAAAATAAGTACTTGGATAAGTTAAAGTATGAAGATCTAATAATTAGAGAATCTGCTTCAAAAAATGCAAGGAGAAGTTATTTTCTTTGAATAGAATCGTGTTAATCATAAAACACTATACCTAGGTGATGTAATTCAAGCTAAATGGACAATATAATCTTGTTTTAATTTGTTCTCTTTTTTTTTTTTTTTGCTTGTATGTATTTTTTTTTTAGACTTAACACTAGTGGGCAACCAAGCGGAAGGTCGGGTTTGGGCAACCCAAATGTCAGGGCCGACACTGAACCCATCCTCCAAAACACTTTTTTTTTTTGTCTCCATTCCTTCAAATTTGTGGGAAAAACCTTTTTCATCCTCCAAAATATAGATGATGAAAGTACAATTGCTCTCAAATGGAGGATGGGTTGGCACGTGTCCAAACTGAATCCTGAACCTTGAATCAATCAAATTCTCCCTCTCTCGTCTGCACTTCACCGGTGAAAATCGTCCATATCCCCTTCTCTGCTTTGCTGCCGACGACTATAGTCCATCCCCGGCGCCACCATCCTCACCCAACCTGCGTAGTGAAAGTCTCATCGCCGTTCAATTTAGAAATTCTAATTCGGTTTCAACTTGATTTCAAAATCCCAGGGAGTGTGTTTCTTAATCTGTTTTTTTCTGTTTTATTTTCGATTTGATTTAGGAATCCCAAGGTGAACAAACCGAACATTCTATTTTATCACCGCAAGTTTGCAATGTACTGCGTACATTTCTAGATGATCAACGTTATTTTTTTTCAGAGCGACGATTTGTTACATAAAGCTGTGGTATAGGAGTGATGGTGTGGGAAAGAGAGAGGGTCGGATTGGGTGAGGATGGTGTCGTCAGGGATGCATTACAATCGCCAGCGTCAAACAGAGAAGGGCATGCAGATGGAGTGATTTCCAATGGTGAAGTGAATTTTTTAAGTACTTATTTTTTGTTTTATAAGACATATTATTCTCTTACAATATATCACATTTAATTCAAAAAAATAAGTACTTATTTGAAAAATAAAGTAGTTATTTTAGTTAGTAGAACACATCCTAATATTTGCGAGGGGGGGGGGGGGATACGTCATTCATTTATATCTTTCAATCCATAATATTTTTCATGATTTTGACAACTTTGTATTATAGAACAAATTAAATCTATCAAATAATATTCATATTGCATATTTTTTGAAATCCAGATTGAAAGACATAAGCAATAGACACATAAGAGACAAAAAGAGGAATCTTGAACAGCCAAAATAGGATGAAGGGAGTAATGTTTATAGGGTCGGAATTCAAATAGTTATTAACTAATTTAATTAATTTTAAAGTCTCCATATGACGATGGAAACTACGACTCCTCCTTTTGTTATGTACAGGTTTGATTTGTTTTGAAATGTGAAAGTAATGATGGAAACTATTCCACTATGTTCGCTTTATTCCAAGAGTACTTTTGCAGGCCGCACGCTACATTATTGTATGAATTTTTTTTATTTACGTGTGGAGGTCGTTTCATTTAACATATATGTCATTTATTATTTAATGTTTACGAAGACGAATTCGTGCAACTATCAGTCAATTTTTTTTTATTTTGAAGTCCAAAAATGACGATGGAAACTACGGATATCTCCAATCTAACTACTAACCAAATTTAATTTATTTTGAAACCCAACTATCACTCCCGTTTTTATTTTTATTTTTCTTATTTACGTGTAGGGGCCGCTTCATTAGCATATATGTGATTCATTATTCAATGTTTACGAAGACAAATTCGTGTAACCATTAACCAAATTTATTATATTTTTAAGTTCGAAATGACGATGGAAACTATGGATTTCTCCTAACTACTACCAAAATTTAATACAATACACACCCCTTATCTGGGTGTATATCATATGCACCCTCATTGATTACCATTGGATGTTTGAAAAATGATCTGGAACCTTTAAAATGTTACGATAGGTTACTAAAAAATAACCTTTTATCAGTGCAACAAGTAAACCCTACGAATTAACCAAAATTGAAAGAAAATCCCCTCAAGCCTCTCAATCTCTTCCCAACCAGCATATATCTTTCTTTTCCTTCGAAAAATTAGGCCCAATTTTATTTTTGATAGTTAATTTATGTTAAAAATAATAATTTTATTTTTTTAAAACTTTGAAGCTAAAATTATTTCAAGTGAAAATAATTTACTTCTTTAAAATACGTTGTTCTTGATAATTATAAAAGAAAAAAGATACTATGATCATTATCATAATGTAATAAAAAGTCAAGTTAACGCTTTTTTTTTATCGGATTTTTAAAGGCCAATGATTTTGGCACTAGCCATTTTGTTAATGGCACCAAAATGGGGAGTGCCAAAATCAACACCCTTTTTAAAGTATTTCATATATGTAGCCAATTTTTATTTTTCTTTGGAATTTTTTGAAATATTATGATGTTTAATATTTTTTACAATACCTTTAATTGCATAGTGAACTTTCACATGCAGATCAAAAATATATATACTTCACACAAATAGTCCAATTAAAAGGAATAGCCAAGTCGATCATCAGTATTAATCAAGTAGGAAACACAAACAAAGTTAATGGGCGATCAAGAGAGTGATGGTGATGAGATAAATTTATCAATACATTTTAGAGTTATGTGTAAAAGACAACAATATTTAGGACGTGCTATTTATTTTTTGGTCAATAGATATACTACTAGAGTTTTGTAAATTAGTGCTCGCATCCGAATTACAAATAACTAATACTCATATTTGATAATGTAATCGATCACAAGTGTTATCGATATCAATCAATTACGCAATTGAAACCGCAGAAAAATATAATCTATCATGTAATCAATTATTTGTGTTATTCAGAACAATTGATTTTGAAATCTATTGCAATGTTGTTTTTAACTTATTTCGCAATTGATTAGAGGACTTACTGAGACCCATCAATAATTAGTAAACCGATTGAGTAATCGACTTCACATTGTTTCCCAATCGTATTCAATTCAATTACAAAATCGATTATATTGTCTAATCAGTTACATAATAGAATTGATTACATATTCGATTATGATGTCTAATTTATTATAATTTCTATTTACAAAATTGCAAAATCAATTATATATTTGATTATGATGTCTAATCAATTATAAAGTCTAATCGATTATGGAATTGAACATTGACATAATAGATTACATATATATTTGATTAACTACCGTTAAAAAAATTGATTAAGTAATCAATTGCACAATTGATTATACTTTATTAAAAAGTTATGAAATTAACTAAAATGTTACGATTCCGTAGTGAAAATGTTACGAACTAAAAATGTTAAGATTTTTTTATAAAGTTATGAAACATACCAAAATGTTATAATTCTAAAAATGTTATGAATCTGCTGCTATAAACTTACGATTGATTAGTGTAAAAATTACGATATGCACTAAAATGTTATGATTTGTAAGAAAAAAATTATGAATGAAAAGTTACGAATTTTTTGTATAAAAGTTACGATAGACCTAAAATGTTATCACTGACCAGTTCAGCAGGTAATTTTTTATGAGGTGGCACAATATGAACCACACAATAGGTGCATATATATGATACAAACCTTAAATAGGTGTGTATTGAAGATTTTTCCCAAATTGATATTGGATCTGTTCAGAAGTAGTAAAGTGAATCCTTGCTGATCTTTGGCTGAAGCTATTATTGAGGTGGAGACTAAGTTTTGGTTGGGATTTTGAATCGTGTTGAACCTCATTCAAGTTCCATTGAATGTATTTTCTTTTTTCTTTTCTTTAGGTCTGTATGGTACCTTATTCTCTATGATCTGTATTTGGTCTTTTCTTGATGTACCCATTGTCGAATTCCTAATAAATTCTTGTTGCTTATCAAACAAAATAAAAAATTAACCGCAAATGACGATGAAAACTTCCACTACCGATTTTATTAATGTTTTTCATCATTTACGCGTAGGGGCCGCAGGGATGGAGCCAGGAATTTCACCACGCATGGGCGAGCCTATATACACAGGGGCAAGTCTATATACTTTCATAGGATTTTTTTTTTACATATAATAGTAGTGTTTTTTTTTTTCTTGCAGGGGCGATCGCCCCTACTGGCCCCTCACTGGCTCCATCCCTCAAGGGCCGCTTCATTAACATATATGCCATTCATTACTCAATGTTTACAAAGACAAATTCGTGTAACTATTAATTAAATTTCTTTTATGTTGAAGTCTGAAAATGACAATGGAAACTACGGATTTCTCCTAACTACTAACCAAGTTTAATTTATTTTGAAACCCGCAAATGACAATGAACACTACCACTCCCGATTTTATTAATATTTTTCTTATTCACACGTAGGGGCGCTGGAGTATGTCATTCATTATTCAATGTTGACGAAGACAAATTCGTGTAACATTTCTCTCTTGTTTTCAGCTATCATCACACATATGTACTTCATTGGCTTTTTCAGATTTATATTTGCGAATGGGGTCTCTTTTCTCTGTTTTCATTCTCCGGAAAATCTCGCATTACAGAGGTAATTGATCATCTTCCCTCCTGTGTTTCTCTTTCTTTCTGCGTGTATATTTCATTACGCTGCATACGTATCTTTCTTTTCAATTTTCACCTCAAGCAATCATCCCACCTCTTTCAGTTAGATTTCATGTACTGCTGTGACCTCTGATTTGGGTTATGTACGTAATTCCATTGGATTGGAGGGGGAAAAAATCTGCAACTTCTTTTTTTGATAACTGAGGGTATTTAGACTAGCATACATCTACCTCGACTCGGGGTTCCGTATGGACGGACTCAAAAGAGTTCACCCTTTGCATGAACTATAGATAATACCATTAATGGGGAAAACATAAATTACTTAGGGTAACATATTCCGAAAAGTAAGATTTTTGTTAGTGTGGAGGAAATTTATTTTTACTTGAATACAACATAATGCAGGTTGCTTCTATGTTTCTACAATAAATCTAAGGACACATACATTTTTACACAAATATTGCACGCACACTTTTATGGGGCCCACCTCAGGTCCCACCAATATGATCCGTACCGCTCATTATTTTTAAAATAATTTTTTAAGAGTTTTTGTAAAAAATCAACTTGATAGAATATCGGTAATGACTTTTTCAGAAATAGTAGCGTGAAACAGCCTGATTCGCCTTAACAAGCTTCAACTCTCTAGTGTGAATCTATGGATCTCTGGTTCCTTTCATAATCTTTTCAGCCAAAATTTCGATGCTTAATTGGCCTAAATATTGACTTCTCTTGTGATGAAATTATATCTGTCATCGTTAAGTTTGTCTAAATACTTAGTTCTCTTGTGATGAAATTATATTTGTCATCGTTAATTAGTTTTCCTAAATACTAATTAAGTTCTCTTGTTAATTAATTTTCGCCGTTTTGAAAAGTTGTTCCTTGATTCTTGTTCAATCTGCTAATTTATACATATGTGTTTGTGGTTTTTCACTTGAAACTCTGAACTATTCATGTTTTAAAACTCATCGAGACTATCAACCATGCATATTAAAAAACTATCTTGCTCATTCGATATCGACTGATTATTTTTAGAAGACAAGTATGTAGCCAAATAGTTTAGAATACAAATATAAAACACAAGACATATTAGAATCCATTTTGGACAACATAAATGTATTTTCGGAACCGATTTATGTGTTTTTGTCGCTTTACAGAAAAAATAAATTGATCGATGACCTCAATTTGCTAAGGACAAACCCAGTGTACAAGGCTCCCACCATTGCGGGGTTGGGGGAACGGTTGATCATGTAATATGATCCCCAATTGATGCTAGCTCGCCCTGGTGTGGTAATTCTTCTCTCCTGTTTTACATAAACAATATGTTCACGTGCCATTAGGTGCCAAAAGAGTTCTTAGACAGAATGCAACCAGGCAAAGGCCAAGACTATTGGGTTATTGAGCATATACCCGCTCCTCTCACTTGGTCAGCAATTGCTTAATGTGAGAGTTTGGTGGGTCACTAATGTCAAAAAAGCATATACCCACTGTCAAGTTTTCGTGGTACGATGGAGGAGGGTTTATTTAGGTGCTAGGGGCACATCATTTTAGAGCCACATCTACCACACCCTCTCACATAAGGTGATGTACCTCTAGCATTTTGCGGTTTATTTAGAGTTGGTACTCCTCGGGAATTCCAAGACGGGAGGGAAAGCCAGAGGCTAAATGATAAACCTGAAGAGGTTGAGGGAGTTGACTAACGTTCTGAACAACCCTACAATAATTGAAGGTTTGTCACAGTTTTATTGCAAGTTTAGAATTATCGCATATCTCATCACAACTGGCCACGTTCTTCTTAAATTTTTGTTCTGGTAAATTTGTTCCCCTAAAAATATTTTTTTTGTATTAATCATTCGTCTTGACAAGATGAGTCGAAAAAGTAAAAAATTATGACTAAAATTATAAAAAAAATTGCCACAGACAGAAAAAATATACATCGAACTACTGGTGTTTTTTGTCTTTAGTATCGCTTTATATGAACTTTATTCATTACCTGTCCACAATTTTATATTTATTACACTTGTCTCATCGAGCCAAATGATTAGTCGTAAAAATTATAGAACGAAAAACTAAATAGAAAATTGCAAAAAGTAAAAATAGCAAAAACTTACCTGACCAAAAATTTGGGGAGAACATATGTAACCAACCGGGAAGCGAGAGGACTGCTCAGTGGTGTGAGCAAATCTCTGGAACCAGCTTAGGAAGTGCGGTAAACAAAATTGAAGCATCTACAATGTATAGACTAATTGTGAAATACACCATCTACAACGTAGGGTGGTTTAGGTGGGTACTTATTAAGGTGAGTAATTTTCATTACATTGTAATTACCTCGTCATTTTGTTTCACATCATTTGATATAACGATGTTTACGGGATAAATACTCAATGGTTCTGAAGTATGTGTTGCCCAACATCTTTCACAGTCCTCTGTGATCAGGGGCGGACGGAAGGGGTGCAAGCGGGAGCTCGGGCCCTGCACACCTTCCAATTATTCCATTAGCATACCATATATTCGGGTTTACTTGAAAAGTTCTATAAGATCGGTCCCTGCAAATATTTTGAGTGAAAAAAAAAAGTTGATAAAATTTCTATACATATTTGAAAAAAATACATCGAAAATTTTAAGTTATCGACAATTTTAGTGACGCGGCTGAATTCACGAGAGACTAGTTAGCGTACTAGTCCAAACGAGATAAACAACTCGTTGCAACGAGCAATTCTTGCGCACAAAAAAGAAAGAGAAAATCTCTACAATATTATTGATAAAAGCTTAAAAGTTTAAATAATTGAATAGGTTACAGTCCTTTTTATAAGAACTTAACCCTAGAAATCCTACTGTAAAAGAAATAATCATGCCAAAACAAGCGGCATTAAATAAAAGATATTTTCTAATTAATTAAAATAAAATCCTAATTCTTGTAGACCAAGAATCTTAATAAAGGTAGAAATCAAAATCAAACCGAATATGGAAAGTTAATAATTCTAACCTAAACGAAAATATTCCTAACCAAAATCTTATTCTAAAACAATAAAAATAAAATACAAAAACTCTCAATTTTTGTCCTACATCAGTCTCCTTTCTTCAAAAGAACTCGACCTCGAGTTCTTGTTGTTTGAAACAACTTCACACGTTGGCACTTGTCTGCATCAATTTTGTACTTCAAATTAATTTTCTCGAACACGAACTTCAACAATGTGCTCCACTCTCCTTGACCTTCAAAATATTCATGTCCCTTCTTCCAATAGGTTGCATGTTGACAACAGCATCGACGAAACATGGAATATTTAAACTTCTTACTTATCCAAAAACTTGTCAAAAAAAGGTTTTCATGCAATAATCTTTTCTCTTCATGCTTCACCTTATTGACAAGATTCACTAGATGAATATTGGGAATCCATTCAAATTTTTCCACTCCAAGAAAATCGACAAAAGTAACTTTAGCCCTATCAAAGATGCAATTATGTTGTCAATCCATCGTTTGGATATACGCCTCAAATTGATTGTTAGACAATCCTTTTGAAGGTATTTCATTCGACACTCCTGTATTGATGGCGAGACCCTCCTCAACACAAATATTAGTATCAACCATCTCCAATAGACAACTGTTTCGGTCCTCAACAACTTGATCACCAATATCAATATTATTATTTTTAATATCAACTTCAAATATGACCTCATCCACAGCTTCAATTCTATATTATTTGTCTTATCACCAACCTCTATTTCAATTTTTGGTTCGTCAACTTGAATCACAACCTCTTTGACAACTTCTTCAACGACATCTTTGACAATAATGGTTGTATTTTGTTGCTTTGGCCCATATTTTTCCTTCAATAATTCTTCATAATTCCATGGCAAAAATCTCTCCACCAAAAGTATTTTGATTCTCGACCATGCATGCACTACAACAAATTACACAATTCCCGACTAAAATTGCCGACTAAAAAAAATTTAGTCGCCAAATATTGATATATTACCGACTAAATAAAATTAGTTGGTAGAACTTCTATTTATTCCCGACTAAACATATTTTAGTCACTAATACAAGGTATTTTCCGACTAAAAATCAGTTTAGTCGGTGAAAATTAATTTTTAACCAATTTAAAAAACAAATAAATAAAACACATTTTCCCGACTAAGTATTTTGGTCGGTATTTATTAATTTTTGCCGACTAATAATAAGTTTAGTCGGTAGAAATTAATTTTTAACCAATTTAAAAAATAAATAAATAAAATACATGATCCCGACTAAGTACCTTGGTCGGTATTTATTAATTTTTGCCGACTAATAATAAGTTTAGTCGGTAAAAATAATTTTTTATGGATTTAAAAAATCAATAAATATAATGCATTTTTCCGACTAATTAATTTGGTCACTATTAATTGATGTTAGCCGACTAATAATAAGTTTAGTCGGTAAAAATTCATTTTTTATTAATTTAAAAAATCAGTAAATATAATATATTTCCCCGACTAATATGTTTGGTCGGGAAATATTATTTTTTTGAATTTAATAAATTAGAAATTTAATTCCGACTAATCTGAATTTAGTCGGTAATATGGTTTTGTACCAACTAAAAGTAAATTTATTGAGAAAATATCTTTTTTTTTAATTTAATAAAATACAAAATGAAATTACATTTTCGACAAAAAAAAAAAAAATTAGTCGGGTACTATGATTTAATATGAATTAAAAAATCAAATACATTTCCCAACTAATAGACTTAATTATGAAATATCAACTTTTCCCCCTTCTTAAAAATTTCAAACAACAAAAATAATTGTTCCAACTACATTATCACGATGCAACCTTTCCGATCACTACTGCTCAATTTTTTTTCCTTCATAATCATATGATTCTTGTAAAATTTTGGCTCAATCAGGCCAAGGAAGCCCCTTTATCGGCACAAAAATTCTTTAATGTAAAGTATTTTGTTGTCTAATTAAATGCCTACCCATGTGTGGTTAACTTCATTCTTGGTACGAATGTTCAAATTCGTATTATGTCAAAGATAGATGATTTCGATTGTGAAAAAATACCTCAGGCCCCGCTTGGTTAGTTCACTATAACACTTAAATGCCTCCGAACGCATTAAATGTCTTTCGATAATGTGGTCGCCAATACCAAATGATCTCCAATTTTAGTGACAATGCTATAATAAGTAAGACGTGAAATCCTAATGGTTCAGATTGATCATTATAAAAAATTACTCAACAGTTACCTTAACTATATATATATGCTTGATATATGTGATAGTTAACTAATTCTTATGTTGTACTTGTTATTATAGTAGCCACAAGATCATGAGACAATCTTGATGATCAAGATCGTTGATTTTCTTGCACTTGTTGAATAATTCATTTTAGTAAATTTGCGGCTCGATCAGGTTTAGAATATCCCTTTTATCGAGACGTGAATTCATTAGAAAATAGTATTTTTTGTTCGATC
>BPLS01026028.1:0-16128 GCA_019656275.1 Rhododendron kiyosumense
CATCCATGTTAATCTTATCAATTCTCTCTTCATACAGGAAATGAGGCGTGCGACCGACGAGAAAGAAACAAGCTAAATAGGAGTACCATATTAAGCTTCCATCAAACTAACATGGCACATCCCTCCACAAGTTCTCGTCATTTCCCTTGACAAATCTAGCCACATTGGATCGAGCATCTCCAATCCCTCTTGAGTCTTAACTCAGAGCTATGCTTAACCCCCTTGCGTTGGTGTGCTTCCAATTTCAAAATCATTTTTCATTTTGATATACTGTATATAAAAGTATAATAACTTGTGCCGGCACAAAGCACAACCAACCGCATAAATGAATGTGATACTAGAAAGTCTTCCTTGAGCCCTCATGTCAATCCATGTTAACCTTGCTGCTTTCCCAGTCATGCTCCATGGGACCCTGACATTTCGTGGCCTTAGGTAGTCAAGCTAGAGTAGCAACACAAAGTCTCTACTTCGTGACATAGTCTCAAGTCAAATAAGGGTAATGAGTAGTCATATAAATGACTCTTAGAGCCCACACAGTGATAGAAAAGGGATTCACACTATCACTCCTCTAAGTATGGTCGACAACAGCACATGTGGTATGATACACATGCTACGGTGGAGTAATCCTTAAAGATTGTGTCACTCCCAAAAACACCGTACAGATATAAGTACAGTCGCTACTAAAAGCGCCTTACTTGAAACTCTCAAATTTGTCGCATGCACTGCGCCTTATCTAGGTCTCCATCTGGCTCAATCAAAAAAAGCTACACAGACTTTGTGTTCGGTCAAGAGTGACCTCATCTTGGTCCAACCAAGGCGACAATACTCTAAACAAAATATAAAGAGTATAATTATGTCTCATCTCGCTCGCCCATCAGCGCCAAGGTAGGTTACCGTGTGAGATGGTCAACCTTATGCCTTTTGACACACAATTGTAAGTGCATAACAATTTAAATGCAACATAATTTTTATTATCATAATCAACTCGAATATAAAAATCAGTGCATAAACAATAAATATCCAAAGGTGTCTCAATAAAGCATAAACAACTCAAATCCTACGAAGTCCCAGACTACTAACATGGTTCTGAAAGACATCCCTCGCTATAGGCTTAGTCAAGGGATCAGCAACCATACTGGTCGTGGATATATGCTTTAGGACCACCTCTCCTTGCGCAACCATGTCTCGAATGTAGTGAAACCGAATATCAATGTGTTTGGATTTTCCATGATATTTGGGATCCTTAGTATAAGCAAGAGCCGCCGTACTATCACAATATAGAGTCACAGGCCCACTAGACTTAGGCCTTGTGTCAAGGCGCTGTAAGAATCTTCGCAACCAAACAGCCTCTTTGACCGCTGAAGAACAGGCTATGTACTCAGATTCCATTGTGGACAATGCGATACAAGTCTGTTTCTTACTGCACCAGGAAATTGCTCCACTTGCAAGCAAGAATGCATATCCTGAGGTAGATTTGCGCTCATTTATGTCACTACCCCAGTCTGCATCACTGTATCCTCGTAAGCATCCGTCTCCACCTTGATAGCATAGCATGTAATCTGCAGTGCCTCGCAAGTATCTAAGTATTCTCTTCACAGCCTTCCAGTGATCAAGTCCAGGGTTACTCTGAAAACGACTGACCAACCCTACTGCAAAAGAGATATCTGGTCGAGTACACAACATAGCGTACATCAAACTCCCAACCGCCCTTGCATAGGGGACTCGAGCCATTGCCTCCTTTTCTTGATTAGATTGAGGGCATAAAGCAAGACTTAAGGTGTGTCCCTTCTCGATTGGAATGTCAATGGGTTTGGAATTTTGCATTCGGAAACGCTCAAGAACTTTTTTGATATAGGTTTCCTGACTCAAACCAAGAAACCTTCTTGAGCGATCTCTAGTGATCTTAATTCCAAGTACAAAATCAGCCTCACCCATGTCCTTCATCTCAAAGTTTGAAAACAGCCACTCTTTAGTGGCGACAATCATCTCCATATCATTCCCAGCTAAAAGAATGTCGTCAACATATAAAGAGAGGATAAGAAAACTTTTCTTGGACTCTTTAACATAAACACAATGGTCTTCTTCAATCATCATAAACCCATTAGAAATAATGGCTCGATGGAATTTCAAATACCATTGTCTAGATGACTGCTACAGGCCATAAATAGAACGTTTTAGCTTGCAAACTTTGCGCTCACGTCCCTCAACTTTAAAGCCTACCGGTTGATCCATATAGATCTCCTCATCTAATTCTCCATTGAGAAATGCAGTTTTAACGTCCATTTGAAAAAGTTCCAAATCCAAGAATGCGACAATAGCTAGAATGAGGCGAATAGAGACTATTCTCACCACTGGGGAGAAAGTCTCATCATAGTCTATACCAACTTTTTGGGTAAAACCCTTCGCCACAAGACGGGCTTAATACTTGTCGATTGATCCATCTGCCTTGCGCTTAATCTTTAAGACCCATTTATTACCAATGGTCTTGCGCCCTGGAGGAAGATCTACCAACTCCCACACCTGATTTTTGCCCATAGAACTAATCTCGTCCTCCATAGCAGCTAGCCATTCCTTACATGCAGGTGAAGACAAAGCCTCATTGTACGAATTAGGCTCATCTTCCTCTTCAGGAGCACACATGAAAGATTCCCCTTCAATCTCAAAACGACGACGAGGAATACTTTCACGATGACTCCTACGTAGCGGAGGATCTTGAGAATCAATGGTCTCTAGTGGAGTACTCCCACTAGGAGGCAAGCTACTCCCGCTGTTCTCGGCGACCATAGGATGAGGATTTAAACTCCCACCCTCGCTAAGAACAGGTGTAACTTCCTCAGATTCACACAACTCATAAAGATTAAGATCTCCCCTCACATCACCTCTGCTTGGAAACTCATGTTCAATGAAATTCACATCTCTGGACTCAATTTCAGTCAATCCACCATCAGGTTGTTCGCATATCATCACATACCCTTTCGAGTGGTCAGGATACCTTATAAAGATACCCTTTTTGCCTCTCGGATCTAATTTTCCAAGCTGCTGTGAAGGAATGCGCACATAACCTGCTGACCCCCAGGGTCTCAAATGGTCAAGAACTGGCTTCCTGCCTGTCCATAACTCATATGGTGTAGAAGAGACTGATTTACTTGGCACACGATTAAGGATGTAGGCCGCACTCAATAGAGCATCTCCCCAAAAACTAATTGGAAGATTAGCATGCGCCATCATCGATCTAACCATATCTAACAGTGTACGATTCCGTCTCTCTGCAACACCATTTTGTTGTGGAGTACTTGGAATTGTTAACTGTCGTTGGATACCTTTATCTTCACAGAGCCCTTTAAATTGCTCAGATAAGTATTCGCGTCCGCGATCTGTCCTCAGAACTTTTAGGGTTCTTTCTTTTTGATTCTCAACTTCGTTAACAAATCGAATGAAGCAATCCAATGCTTCCGATTTATGAGAGATCAAATAGACATAGCCATATCGCGAATAATCATCTATAAATGTGATAAAGTAGGTACCACCATGTCGTGCCCTAACATTCATGGGTCCACAAATGTCTGAATGAACTAGCTCTAGTGGACTTGTAGCTCTCACTGCCTTACCGAATGGTTTTCTTATCGCTTTCCCTACCATGCAAGACTCACATATTGGTAGGTTGACTTTAGCGAGTGGACCTAAAAGGCCTTCTCTAGCTAACCTAGTCATCCTATCTTGGCCAATATGGCCTAACCTGGCATGCCATTTCACAGAACTAGAAACAACATCATCATCATGAAAAGCCATAAATGTATTATTATGCAAACCATCTAAATCCAAAACATAGAAACCACCAGAAATAGATCCATGCCCAAACGGCTTATTACCTAAGTAGATGGAAAAACCATCTTTGCTGAAATTAAAGGAAAATCCTAACTCAACTAAAGCTATAACTGATATCAAGTTATGTCGAACTCCAGGCGCATAAAGTACATCATAGAGAATAAGTGTGCGACCACTTTGCAACTTCAGCTGATAAGTGCCAACGCCTAGCACATCTTCGGCTGAACTATTCCCCATAAAGACACTCTGGCTGCCAACAGGAATCTGGCGATACTCGATAAATCCTCCTCGATCTCGTGCTACATGTTTTGTCGCTCCTGTGTCAACAATCCAATTAGGATCAGTATGAGCAACCAATACATGAGAGCAAACTAAGCAATCTATGCGAGAAATAGGGTAAGATGGTACCTTCTTCGGCTCAGTGCAATCACGAGCGAAGTGTCCCATCTTCTGACAGTTGTAGCAAGTCACTTTAGATTTATCCTTCTTGCCTCCTCTCTTGCCTCTCCGGCGCTTAACACATTCCTTAGGCGCATTATCTCTAGCTGCTCCTTGCTTAGCCTTGCCATCTTGCCTTTTGCGCTTAGACCCAATTGTTTTGCGCTGGCCAGGTTCAACCACAAGAACCTCATTGCCTCGCATAGCATCTTGGCGCTCAGCTTCAAGCTCAAGATGACACTTCAAATCATTAAAGGTTTTAACCATTTCATTGTGTGTCATTGTGAGCTTGAAATGGTCCCATGTTTTATCAGGCAAAGACCTAAGCATAGCGAGAATCTGCTGCTCATCAGTCAAAACGTTACCGGCAGCCCTAAGGTCGCGTATCATAGCCGACATAACCCTCAAATGTTCAGGCATGGAATGTTGGGGGTTCATCTTATAACTGTCGAACTTCAATGTTAACGCGCGCAACCTAGTTGCTGTTGTGCCACCAAAAGCAATTTTCAACTGGTTCCACATTTCTTGGGCAGTAGCGCAGTTTTCAAACTCGCCAATAAGATCATTGTGCATGCTGGCTAACATAGTAAAGCGCGCACAACGGTCTTTCTTGACCCAATTTTGATAAGTTTCCATGTTTCGGCGGTCTTGGGCAGTGGTCCCCTCTTCGGGGACAGTCATGGTATTGGTCAAGGTTTCAAGTACTTCTTGCTCATTCAGGAGATACTGGATTTTCTTGTGCCACATGTCATAATTTTTCCCATCCAGTTTCTCTCCCTTAACGAGATCAGCAACAATAGTCTTCGAGGCCATTTCACTACATTTATTTGCGCATTGGAAATATTTAGCACATTACAATAATTTTATCCTAAAACCCTATTAAGCAAATAATGATTTTAACCATGGATAGAGCTCGAAAATCTGCAATGCTCGTAGTCATCACAACACATGGTGTAAATCATTATTTCTTAATCGATTTTTAGACAAAATTTCCAATGAATCAATATCACAGTAAGAGGATGGGACTAGTTATTTTAAGTCCCTAATTAATATTTTATGCAAGAATGGGAGGCAAAAATATTATACAAACACAAGTGCAAAAATTCACCCCCTAACAAATAAAAAACAAATGAGGGTGTTGCACTTATTCCATATAATAAGTTTGTCTCCGGTCTCTATCATCAATGAGAGCCCATCTCCAAACGCATACAAATATTAATCCCTTCAATTGACCATCCATGCCCACATGCAACAACACTTAATGGGTATAGGCATGGATGGTTCCACCACACTCTCCCTCTAAGAATATGGGTAAAGTCCAACAACTTGGGTACAATAGTTTGCGCCGTAACGCAGCAAAAACAATCCATACATGTTGAATATCAAAACATATACAATTTGTTCATAATAATCAGTGCGCATCCATACCGATAGTCACAAAATGATTAAAAGGAATTATTATAAGGTTGGAGCCCGGCTCACAGCCTTAGTGCGCACTGTTTTTTTTTTTTATTGACTCGAAATCTGATGCGATTTTTGAAAACGGAACAACATCAAATTAAATATCAAAGTTGGTGCAGTGTTCGCAAGTTCACCTGCGCCTATCACTAAAAACACCCTCGTTTTAATTGTTAATCAAGCGAAGCCGCGCGCTATCAAGCCGCTAAGCCTCGACCGAGCCGCGCAATCAAGCCAAGCCGCAATCCGCTTACGGAGTCGCGCTGTCAAACTGATCCACAAGCCCAGAAAATCACACATTAAAACTCCAAATTTTAAATGGCCATCCCCTTTTTTTTTTTTGTTTAGCTCCAAATCTGACGAATCTAATATCGATGTGAAGATTAGGAAAAAACGGAATCCTTTCAGATTCTTTTCATCGACAGAAAAAAAACTTTAACATAGGTCAGATTGAGCACAAAACAAGGCCATTAATAAAAAATAATTATTTTGTGACGAGGATTATTACGAACAGATTATATAGTGCTCGTTATATGCGAGAGCGAGTCCTACCGGGCTCTGATACCAATGTTAACTTTATAGGATCGAAAGCTCGTAAATCACGTAAGACTTACACGTACGATTGAAGCGCAGCGGAATTGAATTGCTTCAAGCTTTTCACGATCTGAGACCCGCTCTACAAGCACCGATTACGTTCACGAACACCGTCTTCTCTTCACGTCGGGTAGAGAAGACTACTAGAGTCTGCTCTTAATGTCCACACCGCAAATCCTAGGGTTCTTAGATGGAAACCCTTGAGAGAGAAGATATTTCGCAGGAGAGTATTTTCTAGAGGAGAAGGAGAGATAGAACTCTTATTCTGTGTATTGTATTTTTGTGTGTATCTCCAAAATATCTGCATGACTATATTTATAGATTAAAGTCCTAGAGTTCAAAGTCTCCTAATAGATGTAGGTGATCTATTATCTTTGAACTCTCCTAACAGATAGAGATAAGGAGTCTATCTCATCCTTCTAACCAACTCAATCACATAACCCATGTGAACGACCCATGTGGGTTGGGTCCGGTCCGAACCGACCCATTTTTCTAACATTTCTTGTAATGAAAATACCAGGGTTTCCCTGGTTTGAATAAAATCAATGCTTCTTTCATGTTCATCTGTTTTCCAAAATTTTACAGTGCAATGCTTGTTCGAATGCAACGCCATAGCTTTGGAATCCGAAAACTAGTTTCAAGAACTGAACTGTCACAAAATAAATAACACCATGCGCTGTTTCAAAACAACGCACAGTTTTCTATAACAGAACATGGCGTTCTAGGTCGAGACCAAACTTGTACAGAACCTCGTGCTACGCAGCATTTAATAGGCACAAGGCCCAAAAATGAATGGTAGAATTTTCAAAACATCCTTCGAACAGGGTTCAGGACCCCAAAAATACGATGTATTAAAATGACACACCGTGCGGTGTGACGCAAAATGCCGTCCAGTATTGTAAACTTTGAACCCGGTCCAGAACCAGTTTTAGGAGAATCAGTTTAAGAAGGATATAAAGAGGTGAGGCGTACACTGTATGCCCCACCATTTCGAATACTCCTCTCTCTCGCACTCTTTCTTTGCACTCTCTCCCGTCTCTCTCTACCCTATCACTCTTTCTCTCACTCTCTATCTCTCTCTTGGTTTCTCTCACTCTCTCTCGTCTATCTCTCTCGTATCTCTCTACCCTCTCCCATCTCTCTCTCTCTCTCTCTCTCTCTCTCTCTCGTATTCTTTCTCCTTGCTTGATCATGGATGATAGCAAAGTTCCCGGTGGTGATCAACCACCAAGGGTCGAAGTCACATTGTCCCCAATTCCTCCGGAGAGTGACACGGTGATCAGAGGGGTTTTGGAGGCCCCGGGGGTTCTGGTTTTGGTGACCATGACCGAAGGGGCTGCCACGAAGGGTGGCAACGGTGGTGAGCAGGCCACGATGAGTTCGGGTGTAGTGGTACCGAGGAGTGAGGACAAGGCTGGGGCCCGATCAGAAGAGGTAGGTGGTTTGGAGGCTCGGGCGCCGGAGGCCCACGGCGCTGGTGAGGTCGGTGGTGACCAGGCCATGACAAGTCCGGGTGCAGTGCTACCGAGGAGTGAGGATGACACCGAGGGCCAATCACAAGTGGTAGAGAGTTCGGAGGAGAGGGCACCGAAGGCCCACGGCGATGGCTCGGGCAGTGGTGAGGTCGGTGATGACCATGCCACGACGAGTCAGGGTGCAGTGCTACCAAGGAGTGAGGACGAGGCCGAGGGCCAATCACAGGAGATTGGCGGTTCGGAGGAGAGGGTCGCGGAGGCCCGAGGTTGTTATTTGGGTAGTCGTGAGGAGGAGGAGAGGGTGCTGGAGGCCTCTCCCGTGAGACAGCCCCAATCTGACTTGGGGAAGAACCCAATCATCGCAAAGGAGCTGGTGCAGGGTCATCGCAGCCTATAGTCATGGGTGACTTTTTGGAGACAGCGACCATTGAGGACTTGGCGGATACCTTGCAAGCCGAGCCTGGGTCAGCGGAGGTGTTATTTGCGGCCCGAGAGATAGAGGTACGGGCCGAGGTTAAGCCAAGGGTAGAGGAGGAGCCACGGGTTGACGAGGCGGGTGAGGAGGTTCCTCGGAGGATGGTAGTGGACGAGGCGGTGCTGGCCCTCAAGCGCCGAGGTGCTTTCGATGAGGCGTCCTACATGCCTCTTCGACACGGGGTGGTGCCGTCTCTCTTGGATGCTTATAGGCTAAGGAGACTCACCTACGACGAGACCTTGGTTTCGAGAGACCGCCAACAGCACCTGTCCGAGCGACGAGCCAAGGTACATTTCAACATAATGTATTATGCTTTCCAATTCATTGCTTTATGCTTGTTGATTGAATCTCCTTATTTACCGAAACAGGTAATAGTGATATCATGCTACGGAGGTGCAACTGACGTGTCACAGTTCTGGGAAAGGCTGCTGGAAGTGGTGAGGGTGATAGTGAGGGAGGCGGGTTTAGGGGAGTTTGTAGGGATCTTGACGAGGGCGAGTAATGATCGCCACCTGGTGAGGGTTCTTGCCGAGAGGTGGTGGGACACGATGAACTCGTTCCACTTCACTTTTGGTGCGATGACGGTGACGCTTTTGGACTTCTCGGCAATTATCGGCCTGAGGGTTGGAGGTGACCCTATTCCCTATGACGCGGAGATGGGTAAAGACAAAGGTTTACAGAGGCTTCTTCTGGGGTACATGCTGAAGATGGAAAAAGGGGATGGACGGTACTTCTAGCTTCTGAAGTTTTGGAGGGAGCCTTCGATGGGGTGAGTACAGGGGAGCAGATGGCACGATGTTTCCTGTTGTATGTACTTGGTGCGTCCTTGTTTCCAAACAGGCGTAATCGAGTACATTTGTCTTTCTTGCCGGCCCTACAGAATGTTGGGGAGACAACCCGCTTAGACTGGGGCGGTGCAGCTTTGGGTGCATGTTATGCCTTCATGGGGTCTCTTTCTCGGGGAGCAGGGAGGAGCCTTGGCAGTTACTGGCGACTCTGGGAGGTAAAATTCAAAACTTCTCTTTCCTTAGTCTCCATATACTTTTGTATATTTTGTACTAGCACTATGTGCTTTTGAACTTTGCAGCTTTGGACGTATGAGGTGCTGAATATATACCCTCCCGAGACTTCGTACCCTAATTCCATGATACTTCCCGAGCCTTGCGCTGGTCGAAGGAATATCACGAGGTGAAGAACGGGAAAGGTGACTTGAATGCCTATCGGCTTTATTTAGACGAGCTGCGGGACCAGGTATCCATGCTTCCTTGACTATTCAATTCACACTTTTTGTGCATCTCCATTTGATAGTATACTGATGCCATTTTGCTTTTGATGGCAGGTCCATTGGCACATCTGGGACTGCTTTGACATTCCAAACATCGCTCGGAGCATGGAAGTGACAAGGGGGAGAGTACTTCTAAAGTCACCCTACGGCTGGCGGTGGTACCTGGGTGACCGGGTATCGTGTTAGTCGCAAGGGTTAGATGCCTTCTTGGTCCCTAGACCAATCCCTCCTCTTGTGCAAAGGACGAGCCAGTACACTCTAAAGGAGGTGGAGCGGTTCACACAATCAGACCTTCAGCTGGAGCACCTTTTCCAGGTTGACGCTGACTATGCGGGGTATCGAGCTCAGTTCCTAATGGGAAGTTTCGGGATCCAAACCACCTAGGAAGCGGAGTAGCAGGCGAGGGGTGGAAGAGGTGCTAAAGGTGGTAGAGGCGGAGGCCACGGTGGAGGTAGAGGTGGAGGTCGCAGTGGCGGTGTAGGTCAAGGTGGGGCCGCTTTGCGTGTGCTTTCTTGGACAGTGGACGTTATCACCGCTTAGGGGGTCTCCGGCTTTGTGGAGATCCCGTGCCCGGTGGCTGAGCCTCCGGAGTTCAGGACTGAGGTATGACATGCTTCAAATTCTTTTGATACTTGCTATTTTTGTTACATGCTCTGATCGGCTTTCTTATTGTGTAGGTGACTCCAGAGTATGCAAAGGAGATGGTGGCAGTGATTCTGGGTAAGAATCAGCTGATACAGTTGTATGCAATGGGCTGCTCTCCACTGGTGCGGACGCGCAGAGAGGGGACAAAGGTAGACCTTCATTCCTTTTTAGCTTTTACTGCCTTTACTTATGAATGTGATGCAAATTTTGCATGAATGCTGTGCTTTTGTAGGCTAGAGGAAGGACCTCTCAGGGGCAGTGCCGAAAGTCTATTCGCATGCCAGCGCCACAGGCTTCTGTTGCTAGCTCTCGAGGGGAGCATCCTCAGAAGGGATGGAGGCTTGCGCACCCTACTGAAGAGGAGTCTAGCACCGACTCCTACGAGACTGAGGAGCTAGAGGATGTCGACCTAGAGGATACCTCTAAGAGCTCGGAGCCTAGAGTCGCACACGTTCCGGAGGTCATTAGCTCTGAGGCAGAGGACAAAGCTTTTTAAGAGGATGAGGATGAGAGCGAGGATGATGAGGACTGAGCCTCCACTTTTTGCTTTGCCATTTTGACGGAGCCTGTGTGCTTCCCTTTTAGGGCGCCTGTTTGCCCTTGCGGATAGGATTTTGATGATAGGGCCCGCGTGTCCCATTTTGCGATGTACTTCGACTCATGGATGCTTTTTGGCTTATATATAAGAATTGCTTCTTCATTATTTCCATCAATATTCAATTCTCCTTACTATTGCAATACAAAGAAAATTGAATAACTAAAACGCATACCAAAACACATAACTTGCCATGAGACCTGAAACTGAGTCCGATACGTAGTCCAAAATAGGGGACATGTTGACGAGGAAAAGAAATCAAAGAAGTATTTGAACAAAACATGGGAAATTAACGCCATATCTGAGAATTTACACGGGCAACCTTATTAAAGGCTTGAACATGACCCCGTATATTAATAATGACCTTCATGATTCGAGAGACGACTCAAAAATTGACTTCACGCCTTAAATATGCTTGAAAGTGAGGAAATATTGACTTTTTTAAGACGATGACTTTGAAATTTGACTGACAACTTGTTTACACCCGTTTTTGGCACCCAATCCTAGACTAGCGCTAGAGGGCCATTTAATTAATTCTTAATTAAATTGGGCCAATTTTTATGGGTTGCTCGGGCTAAAAAGTTAATGGGCCACATTAATTTTGTGATTTGGAGCAAGGCCCAATTAATTTGTCCAAATGAAGTGAGATGCGCCGAATAATTTGCTATGTGGTGGCTGATGAAGATATACACGCATGCATATATATTTATGCCATGTTCCATATAGGAGAAAATGGTGGTTTTTGATTTGTTAGTGGGCACACAAATGAAGGACACGTGGCATTCTATGGAAAAGCAATTACCCCATATTTTCTTTTCTGCCACATAAGAGGAGGTGGGCAAGCAGTTATTTATTTTTTAAAGGCTATTTGACTTGTCAAAATACCTTTGGTAACCACTCATGACCAGAGAAGAACGTGTGCACTATTCGACCAACAGAGGTTCATGGAACACTTAGCACCACAAGAGCAAGGCTGGAAAATACACATGCAAAATCGTGGAAGTTTTGGGCCTATAAATAGAAGAACTCAAGAAGAAAAAAGGATTCACACACCAACCAAGCCCAGCGCTTAAACCAAAGTCTTCTCAGCGAAGCAATTATCTCACTTTTCTTACATTCACTCAGTTACTTCTTCAAGTAATTCAGGTTTCTATCTCTCTTGTACCCCCAACTTTATTATTATGACATAATAAAGTTACTTCTACGATGTTCTCTGCTTTTTCTCACATGGTTGGAAAATTCTAAGTCCACGCTCATTGTGGCAAAACCACAAACCTCATTGTGGCCTCACCCTTTGGGTCACACGTAGTCACACTACATACGAAGTTAGATCGAGGCAGTCACGCCGTTCAGACGTTGGACGTCGACAAGTCTTGTCACGCCTGCGCTCATACCGCACACGCCATTGATTTTTCACTCACGCCTACCAGGCGGAAAAGTGGGTAACATCTTTCGGCACGCCTAGTGGGACCCTAATCGTTTCAAGGGGTATCATGTCGATTCATTCACATGTTAATTCAATACATTGAATTAGATGTTGAAATTCGGTGTCTTAATGAAGAAATTCGTTGGCGCTATGATAAGGTCGACGAATTTGAGGACGAAATCTACTATCTCAACATAGAAAGGCTTCGACTCAATCATATGGAGGATGGGTATATCAATGCCAAAAACTACTATAACGATGCAATTCGAAGGCTTGAAGATGAAGTTGACAAGCTTAAAGATGAGGATCGCCAATTACGTTATGAGGTAAACCATCTCTTTAGTGCCAAGTCACATGGCTATTCACATATCATGTCTTCAGACCTGCCCGAACAGCATGAATTCCAAAATGGTGGGCTTGATGATCCTTCATTCCTTCTGCTTAGACCTTTGGCGGTCAAGTTGAAGAAAATATGGGCATTCAATCCTGTACTATTGCATCCAACGAAAGACACTCACAGGAATTCATTAATCCTTAGGGTGAATGTTTGCGTACGGTTGAAGAATGTCTAATCAAATCCAAAAAGGCCATCGAAGACATGAAGTCAACTAATTTTCCACCACGGATATCACAATTTAGTACTTTAGGCCAAACTTCAGGCCTAAATGTGTCTAAACAAGCTTCTAGCAAGCACTTTAGGCCTCCAGGTTTCTCTCAGTCCTTAACTACTGAAATCCTTGCACTCAGGGGGCAAGGAGGCCAAAGAATTGAACTCAGGGGGCCAGAGTCTCAATAAGCTCCCAACAAGCACATTAGACCTCCAAGTTTCTCTCGGCCATTAGCTTCCAAAAATCCTACACTCGGGGGGCAAGGAGGCCAAGGACTTGAACTTGGGGGGCAAAGTTCTCAGCTCAGTCCTTTGAGGATTCCCGAACTACAGCAAGATCTGGGTGATAAACATCAAAATGATCAAGGCAATAGTCTCATATCTGGGCACAACAGCCAACATTCAGGAGTTTTCCAAAAACTTTTAGATGGTAAGCTATTTCCATGCCTGGAAGAGCGAGAAGATAGGTCTATCTCAACGCAAAGGGAGCAAGATCTCAGACCTGAGATAAGCCAGAATATAGAAAGTCCTATTATGAGGCAAGATCAACTCATTCTCTCCTCTCAGAGGCTTTCTTAAGTGTCTGAAGAGTTACCACATCCAGATTTAGTCTTGAACGGTGAGCAAGTAACAGATACAAATCAAGAATGATCCAGACCTACCATCAACTCTATAGGCAGGATTGAATTCCATGTTGCACCCATTCTAGATCAGGATGAATCGAACGAAGATGAGGAAACCGACGACACTCCAAGGCTTGATCTTGATTCATTTGTAATCAGAGAACCCCCTCCTCCCCCAGTTCATGAAGGCCTTTTTGGCATTGCCCAAATTGCCAAAAGGTATTATAAGTGTAGGCCAATTTTAGGCCTTAAATGCATAGAATTGCACCCACGTTGGATTTGTGGGGCACATCAAAAGCGAGTGTTATACACTCGGCTTACACAAAAACGCCGAAGTGGTGTCAAGAAGGGCTAAGAACAAAGAAAAGTCCTTCATAGGCTGAACAAGCACCTCTAAAATGTTCAGCCATGGCCTATCAGTCTTTGAATAGGCCCTATCAGAGTTTTACTAGGCCTCTTCCATAGAGGTGGAGGCCTTTTTATTTCATTAAGCATGCCTGAAAGTTCAAAGCAAAGGTTCAGACCTCTTAATATATTTTAGGCCCTTCCCAGGGCTTTTCATCATTCTATGGTTTCTTTACAACTAGGCCTGGACGCAGGACTCTATTGGTGTAAACAGGCTTTTGCTACAGGTTTCTAGGCCCTTTGAGCTCTTTGTCTAGGCCTGAGCCTATATTATAAGCGATTCAAACAAGAGTTTAGACCTTTTCTGTAGGACTGAATCACTATTATGAGCACTCAGAGTGGAGGTTCAGTCCTTCTAATATGAGGCCTAATAAAAGATGGTAGCATTGAGATTCACCTCTGAGATAGGCACAAGCATCATCAAATTACTGTAAGAAGCCCTGAAGGATGCAAAATAAGGCATTTATCTCTAAGAGAGGCCTTTGAAAGGTTTGTCCAACAAAAAGACAGCTGGTAGATTCCTTCTAAGATCTGAATTCAGAAAATTTTATCAGCCTGAAGGGAACATGCAAAATATCTAATGCCTACTAAGTCCATAGGCAAGGAAAACAAAAGAAGGTATGCTACAACCGAGGACTGATTGGATGCCTAAAACAGTTTACTTTTTTATACGCGCCTTGATCCTAAAAGTAAAGAATCAAGGGATGGGGGGCATTGTTTATACCCATTTTTGGCACCCAATCCTAGACTAGCGCTGGAGGGCCATTTAATTAATTCTTAATTAAATTGGGCCATTTTTTATGGGTTGCTCGGGCTAAAAAGTTAATGGGCCACATTAATTTTGTGATTTGGAATAAGGCCTAATTAATTTGTCCAAATGAAGCGAGATGCGCCGAATAATTTGCTTTGTGGTGGCTGATGAAGATATACACGCATGCTTATATATATATGCCATGTTCCATATGGGAGAAAATGGTGGTTTTTAATTTGTTAGTGGGCACACAAATGAAGGACATGTGGTATTCTATGGAAAAACAATTACCCATGTTTTCTTTTCTGCCACATAAGAGGAGGTGGGCAAGCAGTTATTTATTTTTTAAAGGCTATTTGACTTGTCAAAATGGCCCACTACCTTTGGTAACCACCCATGACCAGAGAAGAACGTGTGCACTATTCAGCTAACAGAGGTTCATGGGACACTTGGGCACCACAAGAGCAAGGCTAGAAAATACACATGCAAAACCGTGGAAGTTTTTGGCCTATACGTAGAACTTGAGAAGAAAAAAGGGTTCACACACCAATCAAGCTTAGCGCTTAAACCAAAGTCTTCCAAGCGAAGCAATTATCTCACTTTTCTTACATTCACTCGGTTACTTCTTTAAGTAATTCAGGTTTCTATATCTCTTGTACCCCCAACTTTATTACTAGAACATAATAAAGTTACTTCTACGATGTTCTCTACTTTTTCTTACACGATTGGAAAATTCTAAGTCCACGCTCGTTGTGGCAAAAACACGAACCTTGTTGTGGCCTAAGCACGAACCTCGTTGTGGCCTCACCCTTTGGGTCACACGCAGTTACACTACATACGAAGTCAGATTGAAGCACTCACGCCTTTTAGACGTTGGATGTTAACAAGTCTTGGCACGCCCGCGCTCACACCGCACACGCCATTGATTTTTTGTTCACGCCTACCTGGCGGAAAAGTGGGAAACACAACTCGAATTGGAACTTGGACTAAGTCACGTTTGACTATTATGACTTATATAACTCGAAAGAACAGCTTGAAACGACCCAAAACAAAATTTGACACTTCGACTCAACTCAAGAATGGTTTTTATCGACTTTTGGTTCCCCGAACTCGAATTTCGAGAGTTGACTTGAAGCGAGACGTCCCCGAAGTCCCAAATAATCGAATTTCAAAAGGTGTTTTGGCAGTTGGTAGCACCCCTAGAGGCCTTAAATCCATTTTGACCTTTTGCTGTCAAAAACTGCAGAAATGTAGACTTTAAAATGCCGCACGGTGTTACAAAACATCATGGAGAAATACAACACCTTGTGAGGTACCAATGGAACACCGTGCTAATGTTTTGAGGTTTTACTGTCTTGCGCGTTATTATGGTACACCGCACGACATTGTTTTCCTGACAATCTGCAGTTTGCTCCTTCCCAAGATAGATTGCACGATGGCTGAAGTTTGACCCATGCTATGGTATTTCTAAGCCAATGTATGTCTGCATTGATATTGTATGCTATGACCAAGCTTTTTCCTATGCA
>BPLS01026035.1:0-17976 GCA_019656275.1 Rhododendron kiyosumense
TCTCTCTCTCTCTCTCTCTCTCTCTCTCTCTCTCTCTCTGGAATTGCTGCTTAATCTTCTTCAAGTACGTAGTTTGAAACCTCTTCATGGGTTTTCTAGGTTATATAGATACGGGTCTGCCGTTGCTTGCTTTCAAAGCAATACACAGAGATTGATGGCGGTGAAGATCAATGCAGGAGATTTCCTGCAGATAGGATAGCTGGTTTATCTCTGTTTCATTAATTACGTAGTTTCCTATTTTGATGAGGAGCCTTGGAGGAGAATCTAGTGCCTTAGGAGGAAAAGATCTATTATCCGTTATTTGTGTTGTACAAAGCCCCTGATATGTAGTTAAATTACGCTTGTCACATAGATGACCATCTTCTTAACACAACTTTCTAAAGTAGTGCTCCTATTTGCAATCAATTTTTTTTTTCTAGCTCCATGGTTATTTCCACAACCATTAAAAAGTTTTATTTAGTTCTAAATATTCCATCATTTTTTTATGATTACTCACCTACTAATGCAATTAACTGCGACTCCGGCCATCCCCACCCTTCGCTTATAGTGGTGGCTCTACACAAGAGGATCTAGGTTTATAGTTTGTACAAGATAAGGGTGTTGTGGACAAGATCAATTTTGTTAAATGGATGTGAAAAGAAAATGAATGGAGTAACGTACAAAATTTACATGGTCAAATCTTATTCCCCTAAAAAAAATAAAAAAAATAACGCAATAACGATTTTAAATGTTTTATTTTTCCCTAAATTTAACATGATGTGGAAATGAATTCCAACTTCTCTTGAATTTTTTGGTTCAATTCTAGTGTTCAAAATACACATAGCACAATGTTTCAAACACAATGAAAACTAAATTTCAATGGTTGCTAAGATGATCAGAAAGATGATTTCGTGGGTTCACATATATTGATTCTCAATTAGCCACTAATTAACGAATCTTGCTACTGACACAGCAAGTATGTGCACAGATTGTGCACATATTGCGTTGTGGGTCCTATACAAACAATCCGATCCATTAATTATGTTTAAAATATTTTTTCAAGAGCCTCCGCGAAAAAATCATCTCAATCCGATACCTATAAGTGTTTGATCTAATCATCTAACTTTTCATTCAGGTTTATAGAGAATGAAAAGTTAGACGATTAGATCAAGTACTTATAAATCTCCAATTTTATTTTTAACTTTTCTTGGTTACCTTGTTAATACAGCCCGAAAAATAATAAAATTTCATCATTTTTCTATAAAAATAGTACTGACATTAAGGATTCACCACAAAAAAAAAAAGAGAAAAATATTCAGTACACACCCCTTTTACAAATTTTTGTTGCTCATTTTATGAATTATTTGCCTCATTTCATAAACTTTTGTGGCTCGTTTTATTGTTGACTTTACTGTACACACTTTACAAATTATTTGTGTGAGACCTAAAAGTGGCCCCCATGACATATGTTCATTTTTGATACCCTACTACTCGCTTTTCAATAGTCGGACTTAGATTTTTGTTGCAACACCCCAAGCAATTAGTTTTTCAACAGCTAATTTTTTTTCAAAAAATCTGTTCTCAAAACACTTATTGAAAAACAAACTTATTTCAAATACTATTTTTCAGAAAATGTTTTCCAGAAAGTAGTTCTTGTAAAAAAATCTCTTTCCAAAAAAATTCAGAATAAAAAAAATTTCATCAAATATTTTTGGAAAACTATTTTTTTCAAAATAATAATTCAAAAGTTTATTTTTTTCATAAGAAAATTTCAGAAATTTAAAAAAAAAATTTGTTTCTTATCCCATGTGTAATCCCATGCAAAACAAAATATGAGATCATGTAGAATTATACTAGATGAAATTAATCAAGGACAAATAGTCTAGAGACTAATAATCTCAGAATTGTTAATTCCATAGATTTTAATGTTCGAAAATCTGCAAATCATTCGAGACCATTTAGTAACACCCCTACTTTTTCCGGCAGATGAGGGCTTGATGTGATTGTTTTTGCTCGGTTCGGCTGCCAAAAATCTCCTCCCCATCATATTTCTATCCCCTTATTCGGCTTAGGGGAATATATTTCTGGATGGGGTTTTTTTTTTTTTTTTCCAATCGTTAATGGTATTATTAATTACTGCATAACAGAAACATCAAAGGAAGCCTAATTAGTTTGGCTTTATTCACTAGATTTTAAACCAATTTGGCCCTCCTTATCCGCCCTCGATCAGTAAAAATCTCATTCACAAACTTGACCGGAAAACAAATCTCAGTCACAAACCAAATTGTACTATTCCCTCCGTTCCATATTGAGAGTCTCACTTTTTCTCTTGCTATTTTTCAAATGAAAAAATTAACTACTTTCGTGTATAATTTTTCAAATTTTTTCGCACCATATTAATGATCTTGATTAGTACTTCAATTTGGTGCGAAAAAATTCAAAAAATTATACATAGAAGCAATTGATTTTATGATTTAAAAAATGACACAACTATTCATGGTGGATTCTCAATGTAGAACGAAGGGAGAACATATTGGGTTTGTTCCAATCAATACAAATCTTAGTGGCAAATGTATCACTGACACCAACGCTCGGAAAAAGTTGTGTACTACATACCTCAAGATCTCTTTTATCTGCTTTTGGCGACTCATACACACCCACCGATTCAAACACAAATAGATCTTTTACTCCAACAAAGGGATCTAGGGTGCGTGCTGCACCCAAAACGGCAAGCGCCATGTTTCCCCCGCGAGTGGGCACCCACTTCAGCCTTACTTCGGTGATCGAAAACGTTCATCTTGTAGAGCTCGTCGAACAGATCAAGTATTCAAAATTTCAGCTTGATCAAATATTATTAAGTGTCAATACAAGAAAAATCACTTCTAACAAGCGGAAAATGCTGTAATAAGTTATAGATAGCATTCATGAGAACGTTGTATTAGCCCCTATTATTAAAAGGTTAGGACTTTCATAGCTTTCTTTGCCCGCTGACTTTGACATACTTTTAACTTAAAGATGATATGTTCTAGTGAATTTGATCTCGTGTTTTAGATCCATTCTTTTTCAAGATAAAGATGTTTTGATCAGACACTTAATGATGTTCAATTGAGTAAACCTTTTGCATAGTTTTTGTTTTGGATATTTTTTTTTTTTTGCATAGTTATTCATCTCAACGAGCTTTACAAGATAAACGTTTTCGATTATCAAGTGAAATCAGAGTGGGCCCCCACTTGGGGGTAGCACGGTGCTGCCCTTTTGAAGGGCAACACGCTCCCCAGATACCCAACAAAGGCACTAGATTTTCCTCCAAGGCTCCTCCAATCCTCAACGAAACAGGAAACCAAATGAATTTGGCTTATCTGCAGGCCAAACCTCGACTACAGAGGTGCAATTCAAGTGATCCCAATTGTCGGATAATATTTTTAATGGTACAGATTTGTTTTCAATATTTTACCGATAAAAGATTCAACAAATTTGAACCATTGATTGTCAATATAAACGATTCAAATTCAACCGCACATTCTTCTTCGCCAAAGATAAACAAGACTTTCTATCCAATCTGGAAATCTCCTACATCGATCTTCACAGTTATGACACGTTATTCAAGAATGATTACTTAAAAATAGAATCATAGTGACCTATTTTTTCCCAATCTATTTCACCTGTTACTTGGGGCAAAACTAATTTGCTATTGATGCAAATAATAAACATGGGAAAAGTTTAAGATACTCTCGTCAACTCCAAGCAGCTAGCTTCAATCCATGAAGCCCAATTCCAAAGTCCAAGTTTGTTATTAAAAATATTTTGGACTCACAGTCCACATCAATTCCAAACTAATCTAGGCTAGGCTAGGCCACGGACCACAGACTTCAAATCACAGGTCGCGAGACCACGAATCCTGAGTCCCAGCCCCAACCTCGTCTAGGTGTTTGGTGACGGCAAGCGCGTCCCTTGGCTTTTCCAATTTCTATAATGAGACAATTCTCATTTATATATAAAATGGATTTGTTCATATTTAGGCTCACCAAAATGTTAGAACAAATCTCTCATTTTTCATCAATATTCACTTGGAAATTCTACAGGGACTGTTATGCACCAATTCCATCCATAGGACAGCCCAGCCATTGTTGATTAGATATCGGAAACAGACGTACAATGGTGCTTGTGGTTGATTCTGTTATTGGGCTCATGCCAGGACAAAAAGGACAAGGTTGCAGACTTTTGGAGGTTTATATCAGTATCAGAGTTCATTTTGTCTTGAGAATTTTCTTTGGATTATTTGGAAAACTAGAGTACAAAGATGGATGTAGATGTAACAGTAAATGGAAAATCTTAGTTCCGTCCTTGATTAGGAAGATCAAATTTATGAACACTATGATAGTCATCAACTTCTTCAGCCGCTTCAGGCAGAAGAATTCAGCGATAGACAATTGCAGTCGCCATGTCTTTAGTCCATTCTGTTTAGACCTAATCCTAAACACCCAAGTAAGTTAATCAACCGAAAGACGCAGCATAGAATATTGAAATGACATGCATACTTCAAACTGAACCGTGATGTATCATGCATCCCAGTGATATGGAATTCTCAGATGTTGTAGACTATGTAATTGGTGTATAATTTAAACAATAAATAAAGCTTTAAATAAAACAAGCTTGCTCATGAAATTGACAGAAAAGACTGTAATGCATGGTTTATAAAGAATATACAAGAATTACTGGACTGGTCACCGGATTAGTCAGTTCATTGAGCCGCATAGCAAGTTATCAATAAAAACTATGCCAAAATTAGTACATTAGAGCTTGTTGTCTACAACTTCAGACATCACAATCCATAGCACAGCCTTGAATAAATAATCTCAATACCCAATGCTCTACTTTTGTGCTGTTTTTTTTTTTTTTAACGGCAAAAAAGAAGATTTCATTAAACGATTGCAAGAATTACAATAGATTAATTAAAGGGCAAGAGCGAAAGCATCACAACGCAGGGGAAGCATCCCAACGAGGTTGGCACCCTAACCCCGCGACATTCATATGCAACTCGAGCCGGAAAGAGGTCGAAGAGTTGACTAGTAATCGATAGACAACCAGCCTCAATATGAAAATACACAATCCTTTTTATCCCAAAATACATCTGAAAAGAAAGCCCTTGGATATTCATCTGAGTTGAATCTTGGAGTTTTGCTGATCATGCTGTCGCTTTGAATCAGATTCAGACAGCATAACAAAGCTTCAACGGATGTAAGAAATCCCGTGCACTTGTGCTGTTAAAGTCCTTATGATATCCTTACACCTTCCTATTACATCCAGTCGAAAACTTGTTGGTCACAGATACATCCCTTCTTCTTCACCATTCTTCCACTCTTTTCAGATTCTTACTAGCAATAATCTCACAAGCATCTTCATCTTTAGAAGCAATGGCATATGAGCAAGGCCGGCCACGTAACATCCATATGATGGTTCAGGAATGTCGAATGAAATCTGCTTCCACTCAACCTCTTTGGAAGCTTCAGGCAGTAAAGTCGGCCTGCTTTCATCTACTGTAGTTTCCATAAATTCGCTCTTGGCATCAGAAACAAACGGATGGCCTAACAGCATATCGGCCGTCCACCTTGATTTGGGATCTCTAACCAAGCATTTGATGAGAAAATCTTGAGCCTCGTTTGACAACCAACTCGGAATTTCAGGGACGTCCTGTTTAGAAGCGATCCTATACAAAAGAGCCGCCTTTTCGATATGTCGTCCACACTCCCAAGGCTCTTTCCCGGTCACCATCTCTAACACAGTGCACCCGACAGCCCAAATATCGGCACAAGGCCCATATTCTTCCCGGCGAATTGACTCAGGCGCCATGTACATAGGCGTCCCTCTGACCCCCTTAATTTTTTCTTCTTTCGGCTTCATCGCAAGCCCAAAATCAGCAATCTTAGCGGTAGCTTCTCTCCCATTCTCCACAAGCAATATATTATGAGGCTTGATATCACAGTGAACGTATCCTTTCTCGTGAATATAACTCAGACCCGCAAGAACGGACTTCGTGTACCTCCTTGCTTCATCTTCCGATAAGCCGCCTCCTGACTCGCGTATGCGATCGAATAAACTGCCTCCGGAAGCATACTCCAAGAAAAGATTGTACCACTCCTCTCCTCTTTCAATGCTAGTGTCGGATCCGTAGCAGCGAATGACACACGGACAGGCTTCGAACTCCTTGAGCATTATTCTCTCGCGACTAAGCGGATATGAATTGTGGAGGGCGGCAGATTTCACAGCCATGACAGAAGGTAGAGAATGAACATGAATAAAAGTTTGATCGCTAACAACGGCAAGTGACACCGTCGCGGAAGCCCCTGTACCCAGTATCTCTCCTCTCTTCCACATAAGAAAAAAAAACTTTCTATCAAATAGAATGTACCTCACTGTCGTTTGTGCTCTCTCTGTTTCTCTTCTATCTCTGCTCTCTCTCTCTGGAATTTGGTTCAAGATTAGAAGTTGTGTTGTGCACTTATTTATACTTTGCGATTGCTTTATGTTCAAGCAGCAATGCAGTTTTCTAAGTAGGACTGGAATGTCGTGGCGGCTAAGTATTTTTTCTTGCAAAAATTGTTTTCAATTAAAAGAACATAGCGATGCAGCGCAATGTAATTGATTTGGAGTAAATAAATGTTTACACCGATGGTGTAAATAATTTAATATCTATTATAAGACTTACCCAAAGATCTAATTGGTGTGAAACACTACCATTCAAAAATTGAAAACAATAATTCTATGTATCCACCCAACTTACCATGAAATAATCTAGACCATTAATTTCTCTTTTCGAGTTAAGTGTTCTGGGTATATATATAGCATTTTTTAATAGAAAATATTTTTCGCATTTGCTTAAATGCATTTTAAAATCTCTCTTTCTAGCGTCCGAAATTTGTTAAAGCACTACAAGATAAATATTGGAGTACATTGACGAAAAAATGGAGAGCAAAAATATTTCTTTGGAAAGATTCATAATTCGGGCACCCGCACCTCCGGCCGCCAACCTCACCGCAATTCACTCCGAATGTAAATGACTTCAAGCAAATATAATTATGAAAATTTATTACCTATATTTCGGAATTTATGTCCCCGGCCCACATTTCATTAAATTTGAGTTCGGCTCGAGTCAGGGGAGGTCCCAAGGGGGACTCGGGCTCCTGCACACCTCCCAATACTCTCGCTTACTATACTAATCTTTAGGTTAATTAGAATAAACTCTACTATGAGATTAGCCCTTGCAAAAACTTTGAGTGAAAATAGTTTCTTAAAATTTCTATATGTGTGGGGTAAAAATCTCCAAAATTTGAAGTTATCAATCATTTTTTAGGTTGCTATAAAATTAGGGATGTCATTTTGGCACTTCACTTTTAGCCGGTGGCACTCCACTTTTTATTTTGTAATCTCACATGATCAAGACACAAAGTGAAGTGCCAGTGGCTAAAACTGAAGTGCCAATAGAAATTTTCTAAATTAAATGGTGGTTGCGCACATAATATCATCTCTTCTTCGGACGTCGCAAGTAGCAATGTATGTATAAAATATATTTTTATTATTAATATGAAGATACACCTAATTCGAGCACCTATTTGACACAAATTTTACGTCCGCCACTGGCTCGAGCTATTCAAAAAATCAAGGCGAGATTTGTTTCGAAAATCATTTTGACGCATGGTCACTCTCTTTAATTAGAGCTATGTGTAAGAATAAAATTAATTTTTCTTTAAAATAGTTGGTATAAACAATGCCTTTTACTGATATTTTGTTTAGCTTTTTTTGAAATAATTTTGCACCAATTATCTGTCTCGGCGAGAGGAATAAAAGAAGTACAATTGGGATCAAAGTTGAAAAAAGTCCAAATTAATAAAAGGACCCTGAAGACACTTAAAGAGAGTGAAAATTTCCTGTCTTTCAATGAACTTCTTGGAGCTTTTGTTATCACTTTTTTTACTTTTATAATTCATTTGCCAAGAAAAATGATTAACTTGCAAATTTTTGATGTGTATATGACAAAAACTCAGAAACATTAATGACCCAAAAGACTAATTATTACCCAATAATTTTGTCCAAACAAGGAGTCGTGGTATTGGGATTGGGCTATGTGTGATGGTTCACAAGGAGATCGTTGAAACTCAATTTTGCCCCAAGTCCAATTTTAGTACAATGTTGAATGGCACCGACTTTACTGATTTATCTCCGCGCCATAACAAGAATTTTGATTGTATTCGGGTCCTAATCAGACACTGTTAATCGGTACACACAAAATAATTGTGAGCATCCTGTCGGCATGGAAATTGGTGTCGGTGGATACAACTTTTGTCCTTACATTTTTTAACTGCCAAATATCTAATCCCGTACGTTTTGATTTTTCCGATTTACTTCGATTCGTAAGTTTTGTCCAACTTCAAAACGACAACTCCATTCAAATAAAAAATAATAATTGATTATTAAATTTGTGTTCAAGCAGCAATGTAGTTTCGGATTAGATCTTCCTAAACTATAGTCTATGGAACTCATCAGATAGATTTGAGAATTCTAATCTCAGTATGGCGCAGCAATTGGGTAGGTGCAGATCGATTTCATTTTGTTTGTCGATCGGCTAACATAGTGGCGGAAAAGCTGGCTAGTTATGGTGGGCTGGGTTCTGGTTCAAAGACATGAAAAGGTAGACCTCCTGATGGGTTATTGAGTTTGTTAGGGCAAGAAAATCATTTTTTTTTATGTTGTTGAGTACTTTGTTATCAATAAAATTCCCTATCGTTTTGGAAAAAAAAAAAAATTACATCCTCGTATCTAGGACTTATCAAAACATTTAATATAAAATTGTACCAGTGAAAAAAAGAAAATGCTTTTTGCAGTTATATAAACGCAATTTAAAATCTCTCTTTCTGATCGATGTTGTGTATAATTTAAATCCTACAGGATAAATTTTGGAGTACATTTTTGAAGAAATGGGGTGTAAAAAAATTTTTTTTTTTGGTCAAAATGATAACCGGTGATATTATTACTTCAAAACCAATACATCAAGAGGAAACTTCATCCTAGACAAGGGATCAAGAAGTCAAACGGGAGGGGACTCAATCCAACAACTATACACTAACCCAATTAAACCCTTACTAGCCAACAAATGTGCAATTGAATTAGAGGATCTATGGCTATAAGAGAAAATACAAAAAGCAAAACATCTACGCAAAAGTCAAAACCTTAATATCATCAATAATAATCTTCACTTCTTGGTTCACCACTGCCAGACCGTTAATCATATTGATAACCGCTTGTGAGTCACCAGCACATTTCTCAATCCCAGATTTTGACCCAATTGGACCCATTCGAATAGCTAATGCCTCGGCAACCATGGGGCTTGAACACCAATCCAATCTTGCATTTGCAGCAGCTCTAAAAACACTCATCTCATTCCTTATTATTACGCCAAAAGCACCCAATCCAGAACCCTTTTTCCATGCTCTATCCACATTAATTTTGAGAAATCCTCCACACGGCTTCTGCCATCCCCCTAGCTTCTCCAACTCACACGCCTGTAGCAGCAGCAGAGGAGCTAGTTGCACATTAAAATTCACGCAAGCAACCCACCGCTCTAATAACCACCACTCTGGGAACGACAACTTTACCATTGAAGAGCGCTCCATTCCTACCTTTCCAAATAAGCCACATAATCACAGCAGCCAATGCAAAGTATTCATCTCTATTAACTCCCATCCGCCACCGAGATCCCAAATCATCCCAAAACGCAATAAAAGAACTGAACTGGTTATTCCCATAATCCAAGAGTAGAGGAGACCGAGACCAAACCTGTTGTGCAAACGGACAAGAAACAAATAAATGGATAATCATCTCTCCCTCCATCCCACAAACAGGGCAACTCGCCTCCATCGTTACCTTCTTTCTCATTAGTTCCCACCTAATGGGTAAAATCTCATGGAAACACTTCCACAAGAAAATTAAATTTTTTCTAGGGATTTTTAGCTTCCACATATGAGGCCAACGCCTCTCATCATCATCCTCATAACTGGTGCTTCCACCCCCATTGTGCCTCAACCCTTGAGCACAAAGATCCATAGCCACTATATACCTGGATCTAACATTATAAGTTCCCAAATTCGAAAAGTGCCAAACTCAAGAGTCCAAAGTAGGGCTGTTACGAACCCGACCAAACCGAAAAAGACCGAAAAAACCAAATGTTCGGTTCGGTCTTCGGTCAGTCCAGGGCCAATTTTTGGCAGTTCAGTCTCGGTTTTCTGAAAATTTATACACACCGAACCGAATTCGGACCGAACCGACCAAACTTATATTGGACCGAACCGACTAAATAATAAATATTATATATAATTATTAAATCGTTTTAATCTTGACCGTCCACTCCTCCCAAACCCTACCTATCTATCATAGACTCCTCCAAACTCATACCACGCAGCCATTCCATTTCCCCTAACTCCCTCAGTAGTCAGTTCTCTCCCTTCTCTCTAACCTCCACGATCTACACCGTCATCCTCCACCAGCACCGTCCTCGCCTCCGCCGCCCCCACCACGTACGCTGCCTTGTCCACCATCCCTGATTATCAACATCGGCACCGCAATCGATCTCCATTCCGCCGCCTCACCGGTAAGCAGATTTCACTCTCCATTCTACCGCCGCCCTCAGATCTATTCTCTCTCTGTCTCTCTCTCTCTCTCTCTCTCTCTCTCTCTCTCTCTCTCTCTGTGCGTGTGTGTAACGGGTAACAGCCTAACATTGCTACTTGCCAGGTCCGAGTATATGCTTGAACAAATGATGTTGGTGTGCGAGATTCGAGGGTGAAAATTTGAATAGAAAAAATTTCTCACACCGTATTTTTTATCCGATTTTTCATACAAATGATGTTCCTTCTTGTTTCCTGATTTTACACCGTTTCTTTTTTTTTTTTATCCGATCTCTCATACCTTCTTCTTTTTTTGTTTTTTTCCTGATTTTAGTATTATGTAAAGAACCATTTTTGGATACAGCAGATTTTTTCCTGAGCTCGAACCAGCACATTTTTGATTATTTCCTGATCTCGAACCAGCAAACTGAAACCCTTTTTTTCCTGATCTCGAACCAACAGATTATTTTTTTTGATTTTTAGATAATACTGGGCTAAGTTCCGTAGAGCTAGGAATCACCTGATTTTTCGTTTTCTGTCTGCAGTTATTGAGAGAGAATTTTCAAAGGTGTGGGGGCTCACTTGCATTGGCTAAGCCCAAGCTTTAGGCTCACGTGGAATTTCAACCTCGACGACACCGACAAAATGTCTGACCATGAGCTTGACTATGAGCTTGAGGTATTCAATCTCAAAATCCTAGTTTATTAGTATTTGCAACATACTTTTCGCATGAGCATGAGGTGATGGACTGAAAATAAGATTAGTGCATGAACTCTGGAGTTTGGAGCATGAGAACACAGTTTATAAGTTCATATACAATTTCATCAAATTACTGCCTGAAAATTAGAGTGTGATTATGTTCATTTTAATTTTAATTTGTTTTAGATGGATGATATTGATGATGATGATATTATGGATGATGCTGCTGAGTTTGATATTCCTCAAAATGCTGAATTAAACGATGATCAAGTGCCTGAAATTGAAAATAAGGTTGAGTCGAAAAAGATTGTTAGTAGTATTGCTAATAAGAGGAATCCTTGTTGGAAACATTTTTACTTTATTACACCAAATGGTCATCCAAAACCTAGGGCTGCATGCAAATGGTATCGGAAGGATTATGCATGTCATTCGAAGCTCAATGGTACAAAATCACTTACTCATCATCTAAAGTATCAATGTTTGAATTATCCCATGAGCAAGAAATTTACGGGTAGTAGGCAAAAACAACTTAGTTTTCAAAAAAAGGAACAAAATGGTGAAACAAGTGTAAACCTTGTGCCTATGACTTTCAGTGCTGACGCATGTAAAAGAGCACTAGCGAAGATGATAATAATTGATGAATTGCCATTTTCATTTGTTGAGGGTGAATGATTCAAACAGTTTATTGAAGTTGTTTAACCAATGTGGAAGCCTCCTGGTAGGCTTGTGATGGCCAAGAACTGCATGCTTGTTTATGGGGAGGAGAAAATGGCATTGAAACAAATAGTTAAGCATTAAAGGTTGTGTCTTACAACGAACACTTGGACTTCAGTCCAAAATTTGAATTACATGTGTCTTACGGGACAATTTATTGATGACAATTGGAAATATCAAAAGAAAATTTTGAATTTTTGCGTTGTTCCTAATCACAAGGGTGATACTCTTGGTAGGATGGTTGAACAATGCGTGTTGAATTGGAGGATTGATAAGTTTTTAACTGTTACGGTTGATAACGCATCATCGAATAGTCTTTTGATTTCTTACTTGGAGAGAAAGACCAAACATAGGAAGACCACCATTTTAAATCACGAGTTCTTGCATGTGAGATGTTCGGCACATATCTTAAATCTAATCGTACGTGAGGGATTGCAAGAGATTGATGTCCCAATTGGAAGGGTGCGAAATATTGTGAGATATGTGAGGTCTTCCCCTTCTAGAATGGCAGAGTTTTGGTCTTGTGTTGAAAATGAGGGCATTACATGTAGGTTTAAACCTTGTTTGGATGTGTCTACTCGTTGGAACTATACATATTTTATGTTGGAGAGAGCTTTAACTTATCAAAAGGCTTTTGATCGATTATGTGATGACCCGTCCTTCTAATTAAATGTAAGAGATGAGGAGATTGATGAGGCATTTGATGATGTTGATGGTTTTGAGGGTATGGGTAGGATAATTGAAATTGAGAAAAAAAAAAAGAAAAGGAGAGGGAGAGGGCGGAAGGAAAATGTTGGGCGTCCAACTTCAAGTGATTGGGCAAAAATCAAGTTGTATGTAAAGTTTCTTCGAGTGTTTTACCTTGCAACTTTGAACTTTTCGGGTTCTTTGTATGTCACTTGCAATGCTTTTTTTTGATGAAATGGTGTTGATTCAACAAGATATTGTGAAGTTGTGTGAAACCGATGATAGGGAATTGCATGATATGGCACTTGGTATGCGTGAGAAGTTTGATAAGTATTGGGGAAATTTTGATAAGATTAATCAGATGTTGATGTTTGCGGTTGTTCTTGACCCTCGATGCAAAATTGGGTTCTTTGAATATTGCTTTCGAAATACTTTGGGATATGATAAGACGGAGGTTGATGAGTTGACGGATAATATAACAAATGGAATTACCCGTTTATTTGAATGGTATGTGAATAATAATACAAACTCGAATGTGCGTAGCCAAGAGGTTGGGGGATCATCGGACAAAGGAGATTTGGATGGAGTTGAAATGGAGATTGGTAGTCATAAATCTTTGAAATCTCAATTTAAGATGCACATGCAAAAGGAAACCAACATGGCATGCAAATCTGAATTGGAAAAGTTTCTTGCAGAAGCAAGTGAGGATGATAGTGACAAATTTGATATATTGCGTTGGTGGAAGTTAAACTCTTCTAAGTATCCAATTGTTTCTCAAATGGCACGAGATGTGCTAGCTATTCTCGTGTCCACGGTTGCCTCCGAATCTGCTTTTAGCACGGGCGGACGTGTGATTGATCCCTATCGAAGTTCTCTCTCTCCGAAGACCGTGGAAGCTCTCATTTGTTCACAACAATGGATACGGAAACCAACTAAAATCAATATAAAAGAACAACTTGATGAGTTGGAGCAATTAGATTCGGGTACTACTCTTTTTAGTTCTTGATTTCTTTATGTTATGTGGTTCTTAAATATCTTTTACGTTAAATGTCTTAGTTGTTTGTTTTTGTTTGTTTTTTTCTTCTTATGTTTGTAGTTGTCTTGGAATCAATTGATAACGATTAAGGAGTTGGCGGCAACCGTTACATGGTGCAATTGTTTTTTCATGGTTGAGGTAAATCCTAATCACATACAAATATCTTTTTTTTGTTTGTTGTATTTTTTTTTTCTACTTTTCGTTTTTCTTAGTGTTTACTGTTTTTTATGTTCAAAATGAGGGCTAGATTGTTAGCAACTTGGCATAGTATTTTGAAATATGGTGGTGCAGTTTTCAAGCTAGGAATGGTTCTATATTCTGCTGGTTCTACATTCTGCAATCTACCAGTTAACTGGTTCTGCATTCTACAATCTGCATTTGGTAGCTTTTTGTGATGATAATGACTGGGATTCCATAGGATTTTGTTGACATTAGTGTTTTGAATTTGGTAAACTTTAACTTGAACTTGAAGTATGGTGGTGTTGTTTTCTGACGGACACTTTAATTGTATTCTGCTAGATTGTTGGTATTTTGTGTTTTTTTGGTGGCTACTTCTGTTTTTTGAAATTTGGTTCCAAGAAGATGTGTATAAGAAAGGATTCTGGGTGATTTGAAATTTGGTTCAAAGGAAACCATGCTAGGAGGTAGGGGTGTGCACGGGTCGGGTTCGGCCCCGAACCCGAACCGAACGAGAGGGAATAACCGTCCGCGTGCCCGATTTTTTGGGTCAGGTCGGGTCGGGTCCGACCAAAACCGAAGTAGTCTATATGAATTGTTCTTCTTTTGGTCGGGGCAGGCGGGGTGGGTAAGAAAAATAGCACCCCGAGACCCGAACCGAAAACTGATTTTTTTGAAAAAATGAACCCGTACCCGACCGAACCACATGTTAGGCCCCGCCCGAAACCCTTCGGGTCGGGTCGGGTCCGACGGGGTGCAGGTTTTCTGCACACCCCTACTAGGAGGGTCTCTCACCTGGGTTGAATTTCATAATGCTTCTTGTTTCATCTACTTCAGCTGGCCTAATCCAGGCATTGTGAAGTTGAATTCTGATGTTGCCATGACATTTGGGGTTGCAAAAACTCATATAACAATGGTGCTAACTGCTAAGGGATCGCAGAGTTAGGATTCTGGGTGTAATTTTGCATTTTTGATGCAAGTATGCTACTGCTATTGTATTGTGAAAGTTAACTAGTTGGTTTCAAGAAGTCTTTTTCTTTCAAATTCTGGGTGTGATGAGTTGTGAACAAAAAAATTGACTGATTGGGTGCAGTTCCAAAAAAAACGAAGAGAGATTGGGCCAATAGGCCACTAACATGAAGGCTTTTATTTATTTGTGGTAGATTGGACCATGTGGGCCAAAACTCTTCCTTTGCCATTTAAAAAAAAACAGGTGAAATTGGCCCACTAACAAAAAAATAGCTTTATCAAAAAAATCAGGAGCAATGGGCTTATTTTTGGCCCACTATCAATTTCTTTTTTAATTAGCCCAATTCAGGCAGCCCAAATTCCCCGATCGGACCGAATCCACCCTGAACCGAATTGGACCGATTGTATTTTCGATTGGGATCGATCCTGACATTTTTTTCCCTGAACCCGATAGTCTTCAATACCTGCGGACCGAACTAACCGACCCCGAACCGATAACACCCCTAGTCCAAAGCATCTGTACAGGACAATGGAATGCCCAAGATTCGCTTAGCCTGCTCTTATTCAAAAAGCCGATTGATCACATCTGCCCTCCAAGTATTGGAATCTGAATCAATGAGTTGACTCACCATCAGAAAGCTACTTTCCTGTACCACTCTTCTCGGTTTGAAGTCCCATGTCGTAAGGATCCACGGATCAACATCAATACGCACTAAAGACCCGTTCCCAATAGACCACCTCATTCCCGCTTCCAAAACCCTTACCCTTCCCATATGCTACTCCATACACACGACAGATTGCTCCCCAATCAGGCTTCCATAAAATCGCAGTCCTTGAAATATTTGCTCTTTATAACTCTTGCCATTAGACATTTGGGTGACACCATGAGGCACCAGCCCTTCTTAGCTAATAGGGTGGTGAGGTTATAATTAGTGAGACTACAGAAGCCCAAACCACCCTTAAACTTATCCTTACAAAGCCTGCTCCACTTCATCCAATGGATTTTCCAATCATTGCATGATTTCGATCCCCACCAAAACTTGCCATGGCAGCTTCAATTTGGTGACATAATCCCTCCGGTAATCTGAAGCAAGCCATTGCGTAGGTTGGAAGGGCAAGAGCCACCGATAAGAGCAAAACCTCTTTCCTTGCCTGATTGATCAATTTCTCCTTCCATCTAGCCAACATCATCAAAACTTTATCCTTAATAAAATTAAACAATTCAGTTTTGGACTTACCATTCTCTGCCAGAAGACCCAAATATCTACCAAGATCAGCCCACACAGGAATGGCCATCAGCGCACTCAACCCTGACTTTAATATTGGCCCAGTGTTTTTGCTAAAGAACATAACCGACTTCTATAGATTAATCAATTGGCCCAAAGCATTATGATAATCTCTCAAAATACCACTAACATGCTCTAACTCCTTCTTTGAGGCTTTACAAAACACCATCGTATCATCTGCAAAAAGAAGATGACTTACCGGAGGACTGCCACTGTAGATTCGAATCCCATGGATACTTTTCATCAGTTCCGCTTTCCTCAACATCTCCGAGAACCCTTCTGCACAAATGAGAAACAAATACAACGAAAGGGGATCCCCTTGGCGAATTCCCCTTGAAGGTCGAATGAACCCAAAAGGTTGTCCGTTTAGCAAAAGAGAGTAGGTCACCGATGTTACACATCCCATAATCCACTTTATCCAAATCTCATCAAACTCCCATCTTTCACATAATTGCTTCCACGAAACCCCATTCCACTCTATCATACGCCTTGCTCATATCTAACTAACTTCAACGCCGCTAATCGATTGTTCCCATCCCGACAATTCTTCATATAATGCAAGACTTCCTGGACAAGAATCGTATTATCCGAGATCACCCTTCCCCCAACAAAAGCACATTGACTATCGCTTATAATCTTTGGAAGAAACCTTTGTAACCGATTCACAAACACTTTCGATATAACTTTATACACTGTGTTACATAAACTAATTGGCCACAATTGCCCCATGTTCATTGGACATTGCACTTTAGGGATCAACACAATGTGAGTGTGATTAATAATCCTTAGTAGATTACCCAAGTGACAGTAACTACCAATAGCATCCACAATGTTCGGTCCCACTATATCCCAAAATTTTTGTAGGGAACCAGCCCCCATGCCATCCGATCTTGGTGCTTTACCAGGATCCATACCACCAAACACTGCACCTTTCACCTCCTTACACGAAACAAGCTTTGTTAGCATTCTGTTCATTCTTGTCGTGACTCAACAATCCACACAATCCAGAACCTTGTCCACATGAGCAACACCTTCAGAAGAAAAGATGTGCTGAAAATAATCTATCGCAATACCCTGGACCACATGCTCACCATCACACCAGATCCCATCCTTATTTTCTAGCCCAACTAAACGGTTCTGCTGCCTTGTCTGCACTGTTTGGGCATGGAAAAAGGCTATATTTTTATCCATTGCTTTTAACCAAGCCGTTCTAGCCTTATCCCTCCAATATATCTCCTCATCTTGCAACACTTTCTTCAACAACAACTCAATGGCAAAAACATCCTCGCTATCAAAATTTGGACACTCAAACAGATGCTACACTTTAGTCCCCAAAACCTCCTTTGCATGCCCAAAATTAACATGACTATGCTTCCTCCATCGCAACAACTCAATACGACAGGCCATGATTTTCTTATGAATCTTACACCATTTCGAACCCCATACCTCCATAACCCACGCCCTTCAAACAGCATTAGCACACTCCGCATGTCCTCTGCATCTATTATCAAAAATGAACCTCTTTTTAAATTTAGTCTCCCTAACTGCACTATCCAAAAAAATGGGACAATGATTAGATCACCTGGCATGAGATGCCACACCGAAGCAATAGGATGGTTGATCCTCCAACCAGGATTGGCAAGAAACAGATCCAAACCTCACCTTCACATTATCACGGCCCCTTTTATTACTCCATGTGAAAGGGTATCCCACATACCCCAAGTATTACTATCACGAACAAAACCCTGAAAATCCACAAGGTCCCAAGCTT
>BPLS01026038.1:0-11703 GCA_019656275.1 Rhododendron kiyosumense
AGACGACGCCATCACTTTCATCAGATTGAAGACCGGATTTCGAACAAATAACGTGTAATTCAGACTGTTGATTGTCAAGATTAACGGTTCAAATTTGCACAGCACAATGCGAACAACACCATCGATCCCCCGTCAGCGAAGAGAAAATGAAATGGTTTAGCCTCTCTATGGATAAGTGTTGGGAAATTTCTAAATTCACATCTAGCTCTCGTACTACGAAGGTTTTGACTAATTCAAAAAGAAAAGGACAATCATAATAATGGCTCTGCCTTTGGGACATATCAACTAGATTAAAGCAATGTTGCTTAAAGACCAAGGCCCGCCAATTGGGTTAGTTCGGTTGGTGGTAATTTTACTTCATACATAATTAATTAGGATTCGATTTTGGGTCTCAGGATCAGGCCACACTCACACACCAAAAAAAAAAAAGTAATTTTTTGTGAATTTACTTATTCCCGTGTGAGATTAAATGAGATGCATGTAAGTTGTGCTTAGACATCCCACCGTTTTGGGGAGAAAAGGCCACAGAGAGAAGTTGTTCAATGCTTCTGGACATGCGAGATTCATCATAGCATGTTGGACCCCGTGGCCCACAATAATTATCACATGCTTCCCAGTTACAGTACCTCTTAAATACACTATGCCATTTTTTTTTTTTTTGTCAAATGATAACCGATAATATTATATAACTCCAACGAAAAATTACATTAAGATTAAAACTCGTTCTTAGACAAAGGATCAAGTAACCAAGACGGCGGGGATTCATCTCACAGACTATACCCCAAACCAACTAAACATTTTCTTGCGAAAACAAAAAACAACCCAACTGGGAGAAACCTAATCGAGAGAAAGGCTCACAGCAAGAAACCGGAGAGAAAAACCTCCACAAAAGGAAAAAGAATAAGCAAAAGATCGCAAACTAACAAGAAAACGAAAAAACATCACCATCATCACCCACCAACAAAGCTCTAACTCCAGCGTTCCAATCATGCACAAAAAACTCCACACCCACAACTGCACATCTGAACCCACCACCAGACGAGTCACCAGCGAACGGCAAATATGGAGGACATCCGACGATAGAGGAACCGGGAAGGCCAATCTTAGGGTGGAAGTCTTAGGGGAAGGGAGAAACTAAGAGGTGCGATGGCTAGCGTAATTACACTATGCCATATCTGAATCATAGTCAATCTCAATATGCATCACATTAAACAACAGAGAACACCAGCTGGTTCAGATTATTGTCAAAATTAACAGCACAATCAGGAATTTTACGATCAATTTTCATTGGTATTATCTTAACCCACCGATTACATGAATTCGAGATTTACTCTTATTGATGTGTCAAAGTTAGGTCTTTCCTGGAAAAAAAATTCCTGTTACTACACATCAATAAGTTCGTTCTTTCTCTCTTGTTTTAACTTCGAAAATTCATAAAACAATCAAGGAAACGAGTTTTTTTAACTTCGAAGAGCTATATAAATAAAACAGTCAACATCCAACATAAAACTAAGTCCTCAATCACCACCAGATCTTCAGCTTGCTCAGCCCCGGCCATGTCTCCAGCATTAATATTAACATCAATCAGTTTTGAATTTCCAACTTCCACATTGCTATTGTACATGGGGTGAATGTACGGTTTGAATTATTCAAAAAAATACGCAACGAGGGCTCACGAGGGGCGCTAGTAGAAAACCCATTCTGTTCGACTTATCCGGACAGAATTTAATATATTCTCTATCTAATATATACCTCCTCTTGCACTTGTTTTTCAAAATGTCTTTTAGGATCCATTGGTACACCTTTTACTTAATATTTTTACAAATGACATGCAATAAGCTTGTTTAATTAGTATATTCCTTAATTGCTTGAATGACCATATATCGAATTAATAAGTTAATGAGGAATTGTTGTCAAATGGAGTACAAACTTAACGGCTATACGCCTATACGTGTATGAAAGCTCAATCATGTCCTGGGCTTGAGGGCTCGTTCGGTATTATTTTCTTATTTTTTAATGCAACAGTGCTACTTGCACATACTTTTATGCACATATCATGCACATGCATTTTTGTGGGGCCCATATGGGGGTCCCACAAAATGATCCGAACTGCACATCTTTTTTAAAATATTTTTTGGAGGATTCCTGCAAAAAATCAGCTCCAACGGATATCGGTAAGGGTTTTCTCAGAGATCGTAGGGTTCGCCCTACGATTTTTGAGAAAACCCTTACCGATATCCGTTGGAGCTGATTTTTTGCAAGAACTCTCCAAAAAATATTTTAAAAAAGATGAGCGGTTTGGATCATTTTGTGGGACTCCAATATGGACCCCACAAAAATGTATGTGCATGATATGTGCACAAAAATCTGTGGAAATCATTACTGTTTTTAATATAGTGTTCGACTAACTTACGTGGTTAGCATAGCTTTTACTTATGGTTGTTGATTTTGTCACACCTTTTTTTTGTTAACGGCACTCCTTAGTAAGTGTATTTTTGGTGCAAAAATACACTTATAGGGGAGTACCGTTAACAAAAAAGGAAGTGAGAATCATTTCCCTTACTTATTTGCATCTCTTTAAGCAAATAATCAAAAGTTAAGATCATAACCACACGAATTTTGAATTATTTCGAAATCAAATATTTTGCATAGTGGTCACTACTAGAAAAATAGATAAAGATCTCAGTCATTTAATGAGATCTTTCATTTTTAATCTTGCATTCAAAATTGTAGTCTATCAACATGTAACTAAAAATTCCTATCTTTTAACCACGGAATATAATCATAACTAAAACTCATTAAAACCGTGACTAAAAAAGTAAAAACTGTGATTAAAAATGATAAAATCGTTACCTTTAACAGTTTAACATCCCAATTTTAGAAAAAAATCAAGGTTAAAAGTGGCGTTTCGCTATGGAAAAACGGGTCATTTCATTCATAATTACCCCTTGACAAAAACAAAATCCATAATGCAACATTGGAAAAACTAATTTGGATTGCTCATGGGGATCTACATTTTCTCGTCAACCAAACAAGCAAATTCTTGCATCTTCGAAAAAAAAAAAAAAAACCAAGCAAAATGTTGCCATGCAGATCTCAACAGGACTGATAGGACAATAATAATGGGAGGAAGAAAACCACTAGCCTCAGGTGAAGAGGCGTAGGTGTAAAAGAGAGATGGAAATCCAACACGACACGAAAAGAAAATTTCAGAAATGACACTTTGTTCTTTTCAATTTTTCGAAATTTTTATTTACTCTATTTGTTCTTAATAAATTTCTCTATCTATTTCTTTGCATTTTATAACCACTCATTACATCAAAAAAATTCTATAAACCAATCAAGGTGGGTCCCATTTTTGGAGGTGGAAAGAAATTTTAAAAAATGCTAAAGACCTGCGCGTGCGCACATGGGAGAATGTGTGGGAAGCCTTTGCCATTGCGTGTGTAAACTTTGAACGCTTAAAGCCCATAGACTTTCCAGTAGGTTACTCATTCGAAGATTATCGCAAGATGAGCACGCTTAATTGCGAAACTCCTATACGTTTTGGTCCGCCCTCACAACTTTAAAAGGCCTTGTACAAGTAGGAGGGATTTATTCTTATAAATCATGGCTTGCCCCCTTCCGTTCGGAGACTGCCATTCTGCAGTACCACCGGCCACCGAAAAGCGGGGTGTCACAGTAATTGTGTGTGCCCCTTGCATTATTGGAAATAATTACTACTCCTACTTAACTTTGATATAATATTCCTTTAAATTTAAGTCAGGATCCATGAGAAAATCACGTTTATGTTATTTTTACAAGAGAGGTTCGCCATGACTCGTAAATTCAGACAGATGCACTCAATGTTTCCGACATGAGAAGTTGGTCGCATTCACCTAGAGCTTAGGGTTTATTTGATTAGCGAAATAATGATAGAAAATATAAAAAGAAAATAATATTGTTTTTATGTTCACTCAACAAAAATATCTTAGAAAATGGTAGAAAATAAACTTTTTTATACAACTCTCTAAAACTTGAGAGTTTGCATTACTTTTTCTTACAAAATGTGCAGAAAAAATTTATTTTCTCGAGAAAATTAACAATAATTACTTTAACTTCCCTCTGTATCCTATTACCTTCACCTTTTCTCTTATAATTCGGGCAACTTATCTCTTTTTCAAACAATAATATTTTGTTTTCTCAAATATTTTCTTGCAAAATTTTCATCCTAATCAAATGGACGTAAGAAAAAAAATTACTTTTCTTTTTTTTTTTCTTTTACTTCACTTTCTATCATTCAAACGGACCATTAGGATTAAAAGTATATTAACGTCGTGCGTCGGTGTTCCACGAACGCTGAATAATCACTCGTTATATCTATATTATAAAACAGAAGGGTGTGGGGACAAATTGTTGGAATGGTTGAGATTGAATTGATCCAATGGATGAGATGAGATTTCCTTTTTATTAAATTGTCCAGCCTCTTTCATTCAATTACAAAATTGCCACCGATTAAAATTACACCCACTTTCACAGAAGGGTGTGGGGACAAGTTGTTGGAATGGTTGAGATTGAATTGATCCAATGGATGAGATGAGATTTCCCTTTTATTAAATTGTCCAGCCTCTTTCATTCAATTACAAAATTGCCACCGATTAAAATTACACCCACTTTCAAATTTGAAACCCTACTGCAAAAGCATTCTCTTTCTCTCTCTCTTGATCGACACTCTCATTGGTGTCACCGGCGAAATCCACTCACGTCGGTCCCAAGTCTGGGCTAAAAGTTGCGTTTTGAAGATAATTTGGGGAAACTAGACATTCGAACCAGTTTTTGATTCTATCGTGCATACCCAATTGAACCGTTTACTTTACTACCTCACTCCTTTTCCCCTTCATATTTTACCAGGTATTGCTCTCTTTCTTTTCATTTGTTGGGTGTCTTGATGGTGATTTCAAAATCCAAATTGACCCATTAGATGTTTTCACCCTTTACAGTATGGAGACTTTTCTTTGTGGTAGTTGTAATTCCGTTATTGAAATTGCCTATTTAAAACATAAAAAAAAATTGGGTGTGACGGAACTTTTCTGTGGTGATGCAAAGAGGTAGGAGGCAGAACTCCGTGCCGAAAACCCCTGTGACTCCGTGCAGCGGGATTTTATGCGAGAGGGTTTTTTTTAACGTTTTTGCTATGCATATTCATTAGAAGCTAAATTATTCATTAGATTGCAGAGTGGACGGATTTATTTGCTTTCACTTCTTCATCTTTTATATTAGGTTCTTTATGTATATTAGAAAATTTTCACAATCTCCTTTGCACTTTCTCAATTGTTAGGCTTTGTATTCCAGTGAAAACTCTTTTATCCTAACTGTCGTTTTGTGTACCAATTTAATTTTTAACAATTTTAGCCACTATCAATATTCAAAGGGTAATTTCAATTCCAATCGGGATGAATAGTGCCATAGGCACGGGTAAACATTAGTTTATCTAATAAAATACAAGGGTGTGGGATTCATTTGATCCAATAGCTGATGTGTATTTTTCAACTCTCTTAAGAAAACACTTACACTCTTACAAATATATTACAAAAATGCCATCGGTTCTTTTTACCCAAATCAGATTCTGTCGGAAGCATAAAAAAAAAAACTCTGCTTCTGTTGGCATTTGGGTCTCTCTCTCTCTCTCTCTCTCTCTCTCTCTTGACACCGTTCTTTCGAATCTCCGGCTAAATCTTTCAAATCTAGGCCAACAAAGCTGCGTGAAATGTTCCTTACCCGGCGAAATCTTTCAAATCTGTCAAGTTTCGTGGACGGTGAGAGCTAGGCCAAAAAAATTTCGTGAAAGCAAATATATTCGGAATTTTTTGGAGTTGTTTGGGATTTTTTTTTTAATTTTTGGTCTCTATTTTTTTAAAGTTTTGGTGTCAGCAAAGGGGGTCTGACAAAGAAACTATATCCATTTGGAAGAAAGCATATGCGCTGCATGGACGGTGGGCAAAGAAAGCTCCCCGGAAGCAAAGGTATTTGGAAATTTTTGGAGTTTATTGGGATTGGGATTTTTTTGGATTTTTTGACTTTGTTTTTTTTTTTTTTGGAGTTTTGGTATCTAAAAGCAAAGGTAATACTCTATTGGGATCATCGTTGGCAATTTTTGGTGTTAGAAATGTTCTTTGTAGCTAGCTTAAAAATTTAGTTGGGGGAGTGCCATAAGCGCGGGTAATTCTCTTTCATGCTACTAAGAAGAGGATCACATACTACACACTAATAAATCGATTTAGCGTTTGAGCCACTGGCTAGCAATTGCCGGCATATGAGCTGCGTGGACGGTGGGCAAAGAAAGCTCCCTGGAAGCAAATGTATTTGGAAATTTTTGGAGTTTATTGGGATTGAGATTTTTTTGGATTTTTTGTCTTTGTTTTTTATTATTTTTTTGGGAGTTTTGGTATCTAAAAGCAAAGGTAATGCTCTATTGGGATTATCGTTGGCAATTTTTGGTGTTAGAAATGTTCTTTGTAGCTAGCTTAAAAATTTAATTGTGGGAGTACCGTAAGCACGGGTAATTCTCTTTCATGCCACTAAGAAGAGGATCACATACTACACACTAATAAATCGATTTAGCGTTTGAGCCACTGGCTAGCAAGTGCCGTACGAATGGATAATTCTAACCGGAATGCGTAGTGCCGTAGGCACGGGTAAGCACTAGTTATTTATTATTTCAAGACAATGACAGTTGAGAAAGTCTATTGATTGTACCCTACAATAAGTACAACACCTCACTGGCCACGGTGGGTAGTGAAATGACTCCCTCCTTCACGGAACCGGCTCCTCCCATGTTTACTTTTCTCCGGTCACGGTCCAGTTTGGACTTTTGTGGACCCGGGATGATCAGAACCGTTGATATTGTAGATCTCGTCAAGAACTTCTACCTCACCTTAATGATGTTGATCGGATACAGTTTGATGCTCGATCGGAACATGTTTACGTTTAAAAAAAACCCAAAATGGGTTCAAATCATGAATGATATATTTTTCCGATATAAATGTGCACTGATTGAGTATGAAACGGTATCTGATCAACATAATTTTTAGTAAGATTGAAGTTCTCAAAGAGATCTACAATGTGAACGGTTCCAGTTTGGATTTTTGTGAAATGCTCACAAAAGTCCAACCTGGACACTGACCGGAGAGAAGTAATCATGAGAGGAGCCGGTTCTCTCATCCTAACCTGTTCACCACAGTAGCTCGACACATAGGGCAAAGAAAAAGAATAAAGATTAAAGTAGGAGCTTTGTTTTTCCTCCCCTGAACAGATAGTAGGAGCTCACCAGTCACCATATACAGAGTTCCATAAGAATGAAGAAGTAAATTGATGAATTGAATATCACATAGTACACTTTCCCAGTCAAGAAGATGGATTGGATAAAAATAAATTTTTTCCCGATCAGGGGTATCAAACCAACTGCTGTGTACCTCAATTACCTTTTTGTCGAGTCATAGATAGATCATTCAGAGCAAGTTTATCGATGGATGATTATAATACCTTGTGAACAGTCGACAATTCTATTTTAACTATCAACTTTTTCTTTCACAACTACATCAATACTATCTATTTTACCTAACACCAATTAAAATATATATTTTTCAACTTTTTTCTATTATTTTTTTCCCAAGGAGGGAGGAGAGAGAAAGAAAGAAACAATAAAAAAAGAAATGAGTGTGAATAGGTCTTAGGTAAAAGTGGCTAAGCCCTATTCATAAATGAATTTTAGCTCCCCTTTTACCTAATCTAGTGTATGGGTATTTTTTGAGTTTCTCCTATCTAAAATAGCTAAAAATGTATTTTACCAATGCTAGTGTACATGCTCTTACCGAGTCTGAAAACAGAGATCGGAGGTATTTGGCCCCCAAAAGGAATTTGGGTTTTAGATCCTTGGGAAATCCCTTTTCTAGATCATGGTCTGGATTGGTTCGGTTTTATAGCAAACCAACTAAGAACCAAACTAATATCTACGGATTATGAATTTGGAGAACCTAATCAACCCATAAATTGTATTGAACCAAACCAATCCAAACCATTAAAATACGGTTCAGTTTTGGTTTTAAACCATGGTTTGGAGAAGATAGATGACTTATTATTGGTTGGGCAAGATATGGATGCCTTTAAGGTTTACGACGTTAGCTTTTATATAGAATAGGAATAGGCTTTTCAGTGTAGAAAGTTAGGGTAATTAGTCTTAATAGTGAAGGAATTATAGGAATATGAGTGGAATTGATTTACATGTATAGATTTTTAGAGAAATTAAAGAATTGGACAGTGAAAATTGACTGATCTGGTGATCCCATATAATTTTTGTGTATAATATAATAATCATAAAAAATTAGGAATGAGTTGTGATATATAAAAGCTTAGTCTAAATTATCTTAGCAGAGAAGAAAAACTAAATATTGTGGTGAATTTAATAGGATCAATAAATTAGAAAAGTAGTTGACGGGCTCTCATACTTATTTGGTGAATAATAATTAAATTACATGTGCATATATAACTATATATATGTATTATATGATTTGGATTGGTTTGAAACCATAATCATGGACGTAAATCCACAAACCAAATCATATAACGTGGTTTTTAATTTTTTTAAACCATACCACTAAAAAACCAAACCAAACTTTTCGGTTTGGATTGGTTTGGACTGAATTTACAATTTGACAAATTTTTTGCTCACCCCTACTTAATACTGTTTATTATCTTTCATCCGAAGCTGCCGTAACGTGGGCTCATCATACTATACTCTCGAGGAAAGAAAAACGAGCAGTTTACTCTTTAGTAGCTACCGTTTTACTGGCTCTAGTATTCACTGGCTTTCAAGAAATGAAAATATTATTAAGCACCCTTCACTATTTTGGATAGTATTTATGGCTCTGCCTTTTACTTAGACCTTTTACTTAGCAACTGGCTTTCATGGTCTTCCTGACCCCAAAAATCGAATTGTTAATTGTATGGGAAGCAAAACAGTGAGAAAAGAATAGTATTTCTAGAGAAAGTGTGTACAATCAGAGAGAGGGAGAGAGAGATGAAAAAGGGGGGGAAAAGTGGGGAGGAGCCAGCAGAAAAGCTAGGGGAGAATTTGGGGGAAAAGTTGAGGAGAGGAGTATTATTGGTGGGGAAAAAAGGAGGGGGGCAGCACACTCCAGTATTACCCCCGTGGAGGCTACTTCCAGCCGCTGGCCGCAACGGTCCTTCTTCTTCTAACGTTGATGCACAAGATAGCACCTTCATAATCACTAACAAGTTGCCTCCACCTCTGGTTTCTGCAAGAGAACTTGCTGCCACTCTCTGGGAATTCCACCAGTACCGCCGTCCCTTCTCCAAAATGCACCGTGGCGTCCCCGGTCCCCCGCCGCGTCTCCGCCGCCTCAATCACCACCACCACCACCACCACCACAACAACAAGGACAAGGGACTTGAGCAACCTGATCCCTCCCCCAGCTCGCCTGACCTGGTAAAAACATGGTTGTATCCTTAGTTATGTGATAATGAAAGATGTTGATTTATGATCTTTCTTGGGTTTTCATTGATTGGGGTTTGTTAACGTTATATGCTTTTTTTCCCTAATTTTTTTTATGTGGGTTCCAATTATATTAAATTGTAGTATGTTTTATGGGTTTTCGTTAAGTTGTTTTTTATTAATAGTGATTAGTTCTGATGGGTTTTGGTTGTTCATATAAAAACCATGTCGGTATATAGTCTTTCTTGAGTTTCATAGCTTGGGTTGTCTGTGATTGTGATTTTTCCTGATGAGCTTTCTTTGTTTTGCTGGTAGGTTATGTTGTTACATAATTATTGTCTCAATTTTTTTTAATAACCGGATGTCCGGACAAGCTTGCGTGCGGATTGTTCCAATTTTTTGCCTCAATCATTTTTTTTCGTTTACGGGTTTTCATCAAGTGGGTTGTCTGTTCTTTTGATTTGTCCTGATGGGTTTCACTTGTTTTCTATGATGAGTATGCTTTTTGATAATGGGTTTTTTGTTCGTACTTAAATATTCACTGGCACTACCTTTCGGACTGGTGATGCGGTCAGCTTTGGATAAATTTCGTTTTCATTTTGCTGGAGTTATACATCCAACTTAACTTAAACATGGGCTTTTCATTCTTTTGGTGTGTTATATATTTCTCACGTGTGGGCCTTCCATTATTTGTTTTCAACTTTTTCAATCTGTTTAGCTGTCTCAAAGTCACTTTTTTTCTTATCTGGGTCTCAGGGTTAATTCTAAAGGACAGTTTCTTGATGTTTAGTGCTCAATTAACTATGACATCTTCTTGTTTCTATCTGTTATGGCTTATTATATGAGCTGGCTTCCTCGTCTTCCGAAGATAAATTTATGTTGTCGAGTTTTAGATAATTCCAATGAGATAGAGTCATAGAATATATGTCTCTGTAACTTCTTTTTGTGATCGGCAAAAGTAGTATTATTATAATAGTTAGATTAGCCAAGAGGCCTTTGGCTCAATGGCATCAGGAGTGCACTTAGGTACCGTTGCACTCCTGATATCGGTGTGTAAATATTGCTTTCAGTATCAATTGTTCAATTCTTATTCTCAATGTATGAGAGGCCTCAGTTTAAATTAGATGATTCGAATGCGAAAAATTCAGTTGGTAACTATTGCCATTGAGTATCAATAGTAGCACTAATTCTCATGTACCAGACATGTTAATGTAAATTGGGCGCTGATCATTTATAGACAAATGAGAAATTAAGAAATAGCTGCTTTAGTCAGAACTTTTTTCTACTTTCTTGCCACTAATGTTTATCTATGTCTCCCGGCAGCCAGGGAGTGCAAGCGGTCTGAGGAGGCATGTTGCTGCATCACTGATGCAACATTACCAATTACTCGAAAGGAACAATCATGCTATAGAACCTTTGTCTCCAGCAAGTTATGGTAGTTCCATGGAGGTAACCATCTTACTCTGTTCCTACTTTCGGCAAGTGTTTCAGACTATTGTAGATGCAACCAGTGTGATCATATCTGAGTATGTAGTTGAATTTGGATTTTCTTCCTACTCTTGCTGAGTGGATATTACGTTGACTCTAATTATAAGTGGAAGGCTCCAAAGTGAAGGACTTGGACTAATTCTGCATAAGTTGGAAATGCTTGATGATTGGATGCTATGGAAAATGCAATGGTTACTGTAACATTAAACCAAACCAAACCTTAATTTTGAACTTGTAATAATAAGCTGCATAACCTGTTCCATTAGGGATGTAAGTACGGGAAATGCTAACCCACCTCCTGGTATGCTTTAAAAGTGCTTTGAATTTTTGCAGGAAAACTGTAATACTTGTGGAAGTGTGAGAATATGTGAATGTGTATTGAACTTCCAACTATTCTGGCATTGCTTGCAGACCCTTTTACTATTAACTGGAAGTTCTACAAGTTGTGTGTCCTTTTAAATTCTTAATTGTTCCAACTATTTTATCCACTCATGGTTTTCTTTTCTATTTCAGATGGCACCTTATAACCCTGCGGTCACGCCTAGCAGTTCTTTGGATTTCAAAGGAAGAATTGGCGAGACAGGTTATAACCTCAAAACATCGACAGAGCTGCTCAAAGTATTGAATCGAATCTGGAGCCTAGAAGAACAGCACACATCCAATACGGCCCTGGTGAAGGCACTGAAAAAGGAGTTGGACCATGCTCGTACCAAGATCAAAGAGTT
>BPLS01026040.1:0-11439 GCA_019656275.1 Rhododendron kiyosumense
ACATAAGTATTCAATCATGTAAGTCAATGTATCGACAGGATACAAAGTACACAAACAAACACTTACAACCCATGACACAATTGGTAGTATGAAAGTGTGGTGTGGAAAATATACAAAAGGTGATCATCACATCAATTTCCACAAAATCCATGTGTCCGCCCAAGACACTGTGCCTACTGAGATTGGGTCAAAATATCTCAGATTCTAGCACCAATAATGCCATAATTAACAAAATTGCGCGCCCAACAAAATATGGCAATAAACTCAAGAATGCCATGGCTAACAAAATGCGCGCACAACAAAATATGGCAATAAACATTGATCATAGCATGCATACAAAATTCTCGAGAGTATGATCAACCAAAAATAACACCATTAGCACAGTAGCAGCTGATTACAATATACAAAACTCCCACTAAGCAAAAAACGACAGAAGACTCAACTAGTCTCATATGAGTCGCATGCTCTTGAAACACTTTAGGAGCTAAACCTTTAGTTAGTGGGTCAGCCAACATTTGCTCTGTGAAAATGTGTTCAACATTTATAAAACTATAGCAGAGTTATCACAAAATATCTTTAGGGGTTTCGAAATGGAATCAACAATTCCAAACCCAAGAAACAAAATTGCACAACAGAAATGCATGACAAGTAGCTTAATAACAAGCTATGTACTCTGCCTCCATAATGAGGTAGCTGTAAGTGTCTATTTGACACTTTCTCAAGATACAGCTCCGTCTGCCATCATAAACACATAACTAGAGGTGGATTTTCTATCGTCTATACAACCAGCATAATCAGCATTAGTGTATCCAACCACATTCAGAATATTGGCACATCGGTAAGTAAGCACAAAAACTTTGGTACCCTTTCACAATAGGTGCTTTTTCGAGAGAACAGCCTGAACAGGACTGCATGATAAACCTTCTCAAAATTCTGTCAATGTGGTTTTCTGAGACAAGCCAAGAATACCATTTGTTCTATCATGAAGGATTCGGATACCCAAAACATAAGATGTCTCACCAAAATCCTTCACACCAAATGCATAAAGAATAATTGCTTCGTCTCAATCAAAAGTGCAGTGTCATTAGCAGTGAGTAGAATATCATCGACGTACAAGACAAGAAAAATATAACTACTCCCACTGACCTTCAGGTATATACACTGATTTGCAATATCCTCCTCAATGCCACAAGAAGGGACAATCTCATCAAACTTCAAATACCATTGTCGCGAAGCTTGTTTAAGTTCATAAATGGATTTCTTAAGTTTGCATATCACGTGCTCCTTACCATTTGCCACAAAACCATCAGGTGCACTACATACACATCTTCAGATAAATTTCCGTTCAACAAGGATGTTTTCACATTCATCTGATATAGCTCTTAAATCGAAATGAGCTACTAAGCCATGACTATCCGAAAAGAGTCTATGGTGAAAAACCGGTGTCTTAAAGACCCATTTACAACAAATTGGTTTCCAACCATCAGGCAACTCAACAAAAAACCCATACTTCATTTTGGTCATTGAAGCCAAATCATCATGCAATAGGTTCTATGGGAAAAATAGGTGATGGAACAAGAGGTAAAGATCACAAGCTCCTCCTTAAACACAATCTCGCGTGGAGAAGAACTACCAACATCAACCTCATCCTCATCCTCAAGAAAAATAGTACAATCGAATTCAACAATTCTAGTGGTGTGAGAAGGGAATAAAATCTAGAGCCTCTCGAGCCAATGCAATAGCCAACAAAATATCCGCTAATAGTATTGGCATCAAGCTTTTCAACTACAGACCCACATGCGGAAAAAATGGCACAAGCTAGGTTTCTTGCCAGCCCAAAGCTGATATGAAGTTTTAAGAACAAATTTGCTACACACTTGATCCAAAATATATATGCAGCGGTTTTCAGTACTTCACCCCATAAGAATTCTAGAAAAGAAGAATTGTGAAGCATGCAACGCACCATATCCATTAGAGGCCACAAATATGACAAAAGAGGCATTTTCCTTTATAGCCAAATCCAAATTCATAATGGCCAAGTTCACCTTAAGGGACTCATTCCAATCCTCATAATTGGTCCCATTCAGTGTTTTGATGGCAGACAGTTGCAGAGATGCACCAGGATTGAAAGCTGAAGAAATTAGACTAGATTTACTAAACATGTAAAACGAAAGCATGCTTATCAAAAATTTCTTCACTTCACCAACTACAAAAGTTCTACTAGAGTCTTAAATCACAAGACTAGTAAGACTCTTACGTAGGACAAAGCAGAACAATTAAATATAACGACTTAAAATGACCCACTACCGACAGGGTAAAATTGAGTCACCAAATGCAATATAGTTAATTGTTCTCTTTATCGTTCAAAGCATCCTTCCAAACAATGATTTACCGATAGGGTAAAGTCAAAGCTAGACTACATGGATCTTTGTTAGTCTCAACAATATCGCCGTAATCAACATAAGCGGCGTTCAAAGAACAATTTTCGATAACCAGTAAGGGTGAAAAATATTACCCACTTTAGCACTTAAAAACTGGTTATAAATCCAATTTAAAATGGTACTTTGATTTGTTTATCCAAACAACAGCTTTTAAAAGATGAAACAGAAAAGACGGAAGTGTCGATAGGTGCAACTGTCAACAGGTTTCACCACTTCCCTTATTTTCGTCAAAGATTAGACCAATCAAGTCCTTCAAAATTTGGTAAAGCCATTATTATTATTATCACCACAAAAACATGTTCTCCTCTAACAATAGACAAAGAACACCAAAATTCATTTATCAACAAATTTAGTAAATGACAAAAGGAGGAAAGCCCCCATCTTTCTCAAAATCACGCCAACACATCATAAATGCCAACAGGTGGTAAAATATTATCACAAGGTTTAAATACTCCTTTTCTGTCAAAGACTAAACCAATCAAGGTACTCAACCAAAACCATAAGCGGTTAGAAAATGACAAAACCAACATAAAACAAAGTTTTATTTGTTTATGCAAGAACACCAGATTAGCTTGCAAATGGCAGCAGCGGATTTAAAAGAAAAAACGACGCGAGCACGAAAGGCGCCTCAGCATTTCTTCTTAAACAAAAGAAGCACTCAACCATAGCCCAATCTGTTTACAAAATGACCAAAACAAAAGAGGCCTGAACAGCTTTGGGGGAAAATGACCGAAAAAAGACAGGAGCACAAAAGGGATTTTCAGCCCATCTCCTTTTCCAATTTATTTTTTTTTTTTTAATTTTAATCAACGCAGAAAACTTGTTCTCTTGTAACAATAAACAAGCTACACCAAAATTAGCTTGCAAAAGACAGATTTGCAGCTTTAATGGAAGAAGACGAAACAGTAACGGGAGGTGCAACAGCCAACATATTTAACACTTCCACTACTTTCTTCAAACATTAAACAAATGGAGCATTTAAATTATATCCACAATCTGTGACGAAAGGGCAACACAATCAAGAGAAGGAGATGAACAGTTGTCGGCAAAGGAGGAGGAAAAGTAAAAATGGGTCTCCTCGCCTAAAACTTTCGATCGGCAGTCCAGAAAATGGGGAAAAACAAATCGGCAACTAAATCCCCAAGGATCAACATAAATACGAACTGAATTCGGAATCACAGCACATGAATCGAAAAACAAGAGGCTCTGATACCAATTGTTAGAAAAATTACACAATAACAAGCCCTAATTTCTTGTTCCAATCCATGGCATGTAAAATAAACTTAGGATTCATAGCATTTACCTGAGGGTGATGAGGAGGCCATAATCGGAAGTATACAGCAGCTAACTCTTGTTAGTGATCGAGCAGATCACAAGCCGAAGCCACACCAGAACCCCAACGTCGTTCTTCCCCTTTCTAGAGAGAGAGAGAGCCACTACCCCCTTTTCCTTATTCCGTAGAATATGTTTTTAGTGGGCCAAAACACATATATATAGGATGGGGGCAGGATACTCCTCTTGTGCCTAATAAAATGGCCCAGCCCATTATGGGTCCAAATTAATCATATAGCACCGGACCCACACTTAACAAAATACATACTTATAAATTAGGTGCACCAAAATGACCCATTACAAAATGGTGATCACTAACCAAATGGGTCTAAACAAATACTCTAATATATTTGATAGTCGAACTAATCCGGAACCTTTTTAACATAAATGAATATGCTAGTCCACAAAATTGGAATAAATCTAACAGAAAAGACCAGTAGAAGAGAACAGAACAGTGTTTGACAGCAGCCCAAAAAATGTTGAGTAGGTAAAAGGAAAAAACAAAAAAAACGAAATGATAGTAACAGATGCAGGGTTTCACTTACGAGACTGAACTCAGCTAGTAGAAAAGGTCCATCGTCAAATTTTGAAAGAGCCGTTTCAAAGTAATCAAATGCAGCATCTGTTGCAGAATCATATAATGGTTATTGGTTATTGTTTTTCTCATTCCCACCCGGCCAAACGGGGTTTTTACTTCACCACTGCTAATCCCGATTATATCTATCTTTACCTAGTACCGTCAAACAAACAGGCGTATTGTGCATTGTTTAATCATAAAGTTTAAGCACAGCATCACTAATGCCATAGCTATACTCAAGAACAATGCGTATTTCTGATCGGATACCATCAGAAAATCTGATATATGAGCGTATTCAGCACAACTTCAAAGGTTTGACATGAAATTTTAGATTTTGGAACCTGGAAGAGGTAATTAAAGAAATGCCTGATTTAAAGACCGAGAACAGCAAAACAAAATAAAAAATCAGCTCCAACATTCTCGTCCGTTTGCCACAATTTCCAGCAAAACCAACAGACGCGAGTTCGGAAAACCACTTACCCAGTGCCAGTGGCCATTGCGGATGGTGATGCTCTGGTTCTGGACCGAGATTTGAGCAGAAGAGGCGCCGGTAGAACTCGTGAAGAGTGAGGTGACTGAATGCGGAGGGGAAGAGGTGGGGTGTGTGGTGACGGGAATGGGTTAGTGGAGAGAGAAAGATAGGAGAGAGAAGAAAAATCAAGGGGTGACAAATGAGCGGTGGAGCAGTTGGTGAAGCTTGCAGTTGAAGAGGACATGTTTCGGTTGGTGAAACTTGTGAGAGAGTAACAGGTTGGTTAAATATTTTTTTAGATTTTATTTGGAACTCAAGGCTCTGTTCGGAATCATGGGAAAAGAAAAGAAAATGAAGGAAAAAGAGAGGAAAATTTTACTATTTACTACACTTGAAATTCTTATTTTCTTTGCTCTTTCTTTTCAAACCAAACAATGGAAAGTTTTTGTTTCTTTTCTATAGGTTCCAAACAGCGCCTTAGGAAAATAAAAGGGAGGAGATGAAAATAAAATGAGAGGAAAAAGTTACTACTTACAAAACTTGAAAGTGTTACTTATTCTCCCTTTCTCTTCTAACTAAACAATAATAGAAGGAAATTTTTTTTAACTTTTCTTTCTTTAAGTTCCAAAGAATCCAAACAGAGAGCTGGAGCTCGATTGGATTTGGGAACTCAAAATTAAACTCGGTTCGAGTAGTAAATGAGCCTCCACAAATGAGTTGATCTTCAACCGAGCTATAACTAATTTGAATTATGTTTGTTTAATGAAAGAGTCAAATATATTGTTCGAGCTGAGCTCACATATAGTACTACCATCGAGTCGATACCAAGTCGAGAGATTAACGATTTGGATTGTGTTTGATTTTGTTCACTCACCTAGTGATCACCTGAAAAATAGATGAACATTACACTCTTGTTTATTGGATAATCGTGAAACTTTTACTTTACTTTAACTACTATATTATGTTTTTAAAATAGGAATAAAGATAAAATCCCCAAGGTTGCTTTTTTTTTTCCCTTTGAATTATTATCCACCTAGCTTTTTGGTCAAGAAAGAAAATTTCCAAAATCATTACCCCTAAAATCTGCACACATACGAATATTTTACTATACCAACATATTTAACGGAGAAAATTCCAAGAAATTTTTTTTAGTAAAGAAATTACAATCACTAAAATTTGCACACATACTCATAGCCATAGGGTACGTGGTTGAGCCTGCACACCTTCTGAATTTGTATGTGCATTTGATTGTTGTTTTTAACTAGGTTTTGGTACTATTTTTACATTAAATTGTTTGGCTTGGCGAGAAAAATAAAAAATATACAAAGCATCCACAATGTAATAATCAAAATCAAAAGATTGGTAAAGTTAACAATACGTGCTTAAAAAAGTGCTCATATTGTAATAATCAAAATTATCAACCTCCTAACCAATAATCAAATTTGGACATTTGAATAATTAAAAGTAATAATGTGAGACTTCACATTATTAACTTTAACAACCCTCTATATGAATCATCAAAAACTGACGTGGCAAATTTTGATTATTACATTGCGGATGCTCTTAGGTAAAAAAAACTCATATACGGCCAAAAAAAAAAAAGATACTAGAATATTACATTTATGTCTGTAATGATTTTTTTCAACTTTCAATTTCATTTTATGTGTTTTATTTACCTCGTAGAATGATATGAAATAAAAATTGGACCGAAATCTAAAAAAAAAAAAAAATAGCGACAAAAAGCCATTGAAAAGTTTGCCAAGACGATTGAAATCGAAGGTACGCGCAATGTATATTGAGGCTGCATTCTTTTTAACTTTTAAGTCTGGAAATTAATTTTGATATTTTTATTTTTCATAACTTTTTGTTTAGCTTTTCGTCATAATTTTTTGAATTAATCGTTCGTCTCTATGAGACAAATTGAAAAAATATAAAAATATAGATTGATGTTGAAAGAATTTAAATAAGATGACACTTTAGACAAATAAGATAGCTGTTTGATATTTTTTTCGTCTTTAGTTTTTTTTTCTTTCGGTCATAATTTTAGACTTTTTAAACTCCTTCCGTCGAAACGAATGATTAATCAAAAAAATATCACACGAATCTAACAAAAATTCAAAAAAAATAAACAAAATACACAAAACTTAGTGGGTGTTTCCGGTAGTGAAAATTTTGTACATTTTTATTTGTGGTTAAGATTCTTAAGAAATTATTAAGTGTTTTCGATAATAAATAAGTTGTTGATGGGTTTGTAATTAAAATTACTGTAGTAAAAAAAGTATTTTGGAAATTTTTTTGTAATTGGAAACGAGATGGTAACTTTGTTTTACTTTTTTCATTTTGTTTTGACAGTAGAAACGAGATGGCCTTCGGCTTTGTTCGTTTCACTTTTTAACTTTGTTTTAGTTTAGTTTTATAATCATTACCCTATTTCTTCAATTATTATTTTCATTTCTCTTTCTGTCTCTCTTTTTTTATTACCCATCTCTCCAATCATTAACTTATTTCTTTCTCCGTCTACTACCAAAACTAAAATACCCAAAACTAGCAACGAACAAGTTAAAATGAGATAGTAAAATGAGTTAAGTTAGTACTCCAGTAGTGTTTTTGTTACGGTAGTAGAAATGGAGCAAATAAAATTAAGTTAAAAATGAGAGAGATGCTACATACACTATTGTCTATCCATTACATTTTTTGTGGGACTCATCCCGAGTCCCAAAAAAATATAAAAAAATATTCACAAATTTTAGAATAATATTTTATAGGGCCCTATAAAAATCAACTCCAACGGATATCGGAAAGTATTATTTCTTTATTTGTAAGGGCAAAAATGTTCAATTGCACAATTTTGCCCCTACGAATCCAAAAATAATATTTACCGATATTTGTTGAAACTGATTTTTTACATGGCCCTATACTACATTATTTCAAAATTTATGAACATTTTCTGTATTTTTATGAGACCCAAAGTAAACCCCATAAAAAATACTCCCTTCGTCCCTTTTTAAGTGTCTTGCTTCGTAAGTCCAACTTATTAAAAAGACATCATCATTATACCTTTCACGTTAACTTTTTTCTCTACTTTCTCTACTTACCCATCATCATTACATTTTTACTCACTAATTTTTTAATAGGAAATCTACTTTTAGGGACAAAATAGATAACACACCAACTTTTACCCACTAACTTTACAAAATGAACATTTATTAAGGGACAATTCAAAATAAAATATTAGACTCTAAATAAAGGACGGAGTGAGTACAGTGGATGGTGTAATAATGCACCCTGACTAGTATACAAGTACTAGGGCCCGATTGGATCATGTATTAGATGGGTGTATTGGCTTATACCCCCGGATAAGGGCTTGAGGTGACAGATTTTGCAAGGTTTGGATGCCATTTGTTGTCCTGTATTAGCTAATCCCGTCGTTATTTTATCCCGGATACGGGGGATAAATTATTGACACCCTCCAAGGTAGCAATAAATTATCCGGCCGAATACACCCGGAATTTGACCATTCTACCCTCCCTCATCCCCTCTTCATCTGCCCCCTTCACACACACACACACAGAGAGAGAGAGAGAGAGAGAGAGTTGATTTTGGCCGGAGTTGGCCGATTTATAGATTATGTATAAACATCTATTCACATATCTATGAAACCCCAACTTATAGATTCTTAATAAACTGCATTTTGCACAAAATAAACTAATCCCAAACCTGAACATCGTCTTCATAATTCGTAGTCCTCAAAAATCCCATCCGATCGTCGCCGTCGTCTTCAAAATCTGACCGTTGTCGTCGTCGTCGTGTGCTATGGGAGAAGGTGGTGGGTCAGTGTGGGGTGGGTCAATTGGATATAGAGACAGAGAGAGGTGGGTCGGTGGATTTTGGTAAATGGTGGACAGGTGGGTTGTGTGGTATGGGAAAATGTGAGTTTTGATTTTTAAAGAAAATGTTTGAGTTTTGATTTTTGAATTATTAAATTAATTAATTAACAAGTACATGTATGTGCTGTAGTTATATAGTTATATGTGGTTATAATAAAGCACTTGAAAAAAAAATAGATTTTTATTTTTTAAATTATTAATTCAATTATTATTGCTTAATCGTGAAAAAGTAATTAATTTAATTAGATTTTGCAATTTACATGTTTAATGTAAAGAATAATTAAATTAAACACTGCACAAGGGCAAATGAGTCATTTGACAGCTTTTTACATCATACACCTTTCTTTATACACCCAATTTATCCTCCATCCAAACGGCGTATTATTTTATCCCCTTCTCTAATACATCATCCAAATCATCTACTTTTTAATACACCCTCTATAAATGTCACATCAATGTGGGCCCTCCCTTCTTAACTAATACCCCTTACTATCTTATCCCCCTTCATAAATAATACACCCAAAACTCATACGGCATCCAATCGGGCCCCTAGTGTACTACGCTTTGCCTTGACTAACCGGGCAAAAGTAAAAGTAAAAGTAAAGTAGGAGTACAAAGCATCAAGGCAAAAAGAGCTTTGGAAAATGCTACTAAAAAGTAAAAACAGACACTTTTGTACGGAAAATCATCCTTTCATACTTTTTAGGGCAAATTATAGTTACCCGTCTAACTATGCCTCGCGTACACTTACCCCCTCTAACTTTTTTTTGGCACTTAACTCCTCAAACTAACGGAAATTCAAACGGTCATAATTTCTTCGTCCAAAATCTAAAATATGCAAATTATATATCGATTTCGAGGTTTTGAAATCAGCGTTCTAATGACACCAAAATCACATCACGATTCAAAGCACACAGAAAGTTACGATCAAAAGAGTAAGAATTGGTAGACAGAAAGACCGTTTTGATCATAACTTTTTGTGTACTTTGAATCGTGATGTGATTTTGGTGTCATTAGAAAGCTGATTTCAAGACCTCGAAATCAATATATAATTTGTATATTTTCGATTTTGGACGAAGAAGTTATAACCGTTTGAAGTTATGACTGTTTGAATTTCCGTTAGTTTAAGGGAGTTAAGTGCAAAAATAAAAAATTAGAGGGGGGTAAGTGTATGCGAGGCATAGTTAGAGGGAGATAACTATAATTTGCCCAACTTTTTAATCATCCTTTCATACTTTTTAATTGGTAAATCCACGCCTCATTGTTTTGCTTTGGGCTCGAGGACAATTTAAAAACCGTTAGATCTATATCCGATTTTTCTCGCCATGGCCCAAAAGGAGGGATCGGAAGCATCGTCCTTCCATACTTTTTAATCGGTAAATCCATGCCATCATTGCTTTGCTTTGGGCTTGAGGACCCTTTAACAGCCGTTAGATCTATATCCGCTTTTCCTCGCCATAGCCCAAAAGGAGGGATCAGAAGCATCGTCCTTCCATACTTTTTAATCGGTAAATCCACGCCATCATTGCTTTGCTTTGGGCTCGAGGACCATTTAACAACCATTAGATCTATATCCGTTTTTCCTTGCCATGGCCTAAAAGGAGGGATCGGAAGCATCGTCCTTCCATACTTTTTAATCGAAAATCCACGCCAACGTTGCTTTGGGCTTAAGGACCTCTGCAATGTAGTGTAGTGTGTGGCCGATCCGATTGTCCATCTTGACATAGATGGCTCGAATTTAATCCGAGCCGTTGATTGTTTGGATTAAAATTCGAGTTATTCATTGCCGATATGGACAATCGCACTACACGTGTAGTGCAGGGGGTGTACTACAGCACCCCCGGATCTCAACAACTAATGATCGAAAGCTGTATGTTGTCAAGATAAATTCGAGCTACTGAATGCACGATCTGACGGCTCAAAGGCTGCACAATACCAACCCGAAGTCCATATATTTGGTCACTATCACATGATACATTAACACTCCAATCCACTACATTTTTTGAGTGACCTCACAAAAATATGTAGGTGTTGAGCATTTCTATCCGCCACACATTATCTAGTATATCGAACTTCAACATTATATATGTGGATGTTGAGCACCACGTGATGGTGTCACTATAATTACTTGGGCTGGACAAAGACACCGTATACCTACTCGCCCATACAATGTTCGCTTGTTCGCTTTGGACTTTAGACTCAACTCCTATTTATACATGTTTTTCAATAAATTTTTTCTCAATTTATTATCCCAATTTATTTATTTATCTATTTCTTTTCACTAGTTATCTCAAAATCATCCATCAAAACTTCTACTATTTTTTTAGAATAATTTCTATCCACTACTGGTATAAAAATCTCACTTTTTCACCACTGTCCATTATGGGCCCCACCAAGCATCAATTATTATAATATAAACCGTTCATATTATAAGACTCGCAGCATAGTATTACCATACAAAAAATCAGCTTCATTGAAAGTCGATAGATATATCAAAATTAGATTTTTTGTTTATAAAATGGACGATCTAATTTCTGTCAATAATAATAAAGATAGAGTGTCGATTGATACTTCTATTGATATCCAATCAAGTTTATTTTTTTTGCATTGATACACTATTATATAGGGTCTATAAAATGAACGGTCTATATCAACAATAAACATACGGTAGAACCAAAATGGTTGATGGTAAAAAAGTAAAAATTTTCACTGCCGGTAAAAAAAATTTAA
>BPLS01026041.1:0-14926 GCA_019656275.1 Rhododendron kiyosumense
GTAGTTTGCTCAAGAGATTTTCTTGAAAATTCTTCAAACTGAGTTCTAGTCACTATATTACTTTTAATTTCTAAGCTAAATCTTTTATCTAAACTATTACTGAGTTGTTCTACTAACTGGAAACCTGTTTTAATATGAATACTTTGTTTTGTCTGTTGAGATCTAATTTCACTTAAACTAGGACTAATTGCTCTTATGAAATCATTAATCATAACAAAACTAAATAACAATAAATGAAACTAACACTAAAGATCTTTATACTGGCTACTTGAATTAACAAATAGTACAATCTGCTTTGATACCAAATTTTTATGGTGGGGTATAATATACTAAAAGACTGGGTCCTAACTGTTGATATTCTAAAGTTCTGGAGGAGAGAATGAGAAGTACTGTAATTTGTTTACAAATTATTAAAACTTATGGTCTGAACTGTAATTTTAGACAAACTGATGATTAGGAGTTTCTGTTTCACTCAATCCTTTCCTTCTAGTATCGGGAGAGAAATCGGTAATAAAGGTCGGGAAGTGTAGACTTTCTGAAACAAATATGGTTAAAATTGAAGTTGGCAACCAATAATTCTATTGCAACCTTTGTCGCCACGCAAACCTTTTCTGTCACACACCATAAGCCCAGCTGATACAAATCCAATTAAGCGACCAGACATTGGTGGTGGATGAAGGGGCCACTGAACTTCTGGCAAACGGGTGGGTGGGACTCGGGGAATAAAGAAGAGTATGAAATCAGTAATCATCAAAAGTTTATTGAATTGGAGGCTGTTCCGTATAGTTGCTTGTTTTTTAAATTAAATGTTATTTATTTTAAGAAAATGACATGTCTCGTATAGCAAAAAATAAATAATTAAAAAATAAAAACCTTATCAGAACATGGCCTAATATTGTCACAATAGGAGTACTGATCAGAAGATACATGTTCAGCAATTTCAGGCATAGCTCCTTTTCAATTACTACTATTATTGAAAAGTGTTTGTTTATATTCAGCAATTTCCAATTTAGAGGGTGTTTGGGTATTCACTCTTTGTATTCTTTGTGTTACATTTTTGTATTCTGAGTGTTTGCAAAATACTTAAAATGAAGAATGGAAGATTCAAAAATCTTATACTAAGAAGGTTTTTGGCCGTTCTCAATACGAATTTATGCATTGCTGCTCTTCAAGATTTACTCTGCAAATTATTATCCAATTTTGACATATTTTGATTATAATCTAAAGATCTATAACCTACGTACAATCTACAGCTTACAATCTAAAAATCCAAAATTCAAAAAATAAATGGTTTCCAAACACTCTTAGAGCACCTTTACCAGATACCTCAAAAATTAGCAACAAAATTTGAACCATGAGTTTTTGCGGTGCACTCATCATACCCTTCAAACTACTCCCACAATCCCATAAATATTGTCATTTTCACCACTCACAGATTCATATATTTTATTAGTTATAATATTTTTGTGATTGTATTTAGTAAAACTAAATGAGATCTTATATATTAATAAATATGGGTAAATTTATGAAAGAGGAGTATAAAAAGTGAAACTTGACATTTCTTATTATGGGACAAATGTAGTATAATATTTTACTTTCTCTGTCCCACAAAATTGATCATTTTCAATATTTACATCTCTTTAAAACCTTAATTTGGAATTTATAGCATTTTTTATGATATAAAAACAATTCTAAGAGAGTTAAGTAAAATCTGTAGTGGATATGAAATAGATGATAAATTAGATAATATAAAATTCTTTATGAGAGATGTGAATTGTAAAAAAGATGATCTTATGGGGCAGAGTATTGCATTTGATCTAAATGTAAAATGATACGCCTTTTCGCTTTAAGAAACTTTTTTCCCAACTCTTCTTTATTACTTATCCATAAATTACAATTCTTTTTTTTGGAACAAATACTACTTATGCATATAATTGTGTGATATGCAATAGCTTATTAATGTTGTTTGTTCGAATTAAATACTCAAACACTTGGCCTTTTTCTCAAATAATTAAAACTTTTAAATTTGAAAATTCATGTTCATAGTGATAAAAGAAAAATAAGTGAAGAAAAAAACAAAAGAGATGAGATTATAATTTTGTTGAGTGGAAGATTTATGTACTTTTATATTTATAGATAATTTAGGTAAAATAAACAATACAATACTTTTTTTTTATATTGTTTGGTGCAAGATGGTTAAATAAAGTAATAATATAACAATATTTTGAAAGATTTGTGGAGTGGGTGGTATTCCCCAAATTTTAAGGGATCAATAAAGGAAATTTGAGTCTATTGGAGTACTTATATTATGGCTGATCCCTCAAATTTTTTGACATTGGATTTTAGGAATCTACTGTAGATGCTCTTTGAATCATGGAAGCATCATTCCCTATGAAGCATCAAGCATGTCTTGTGTTAAAATGTGCATTAGTGGATGTAGGCAGGGCCATGAATTGCTGAGAATATAAATAATATAGTTACATCTCTTTAATAAATCGACATCCCAATTCCCTAGAGTGATTTAAGATGGTCGAATATATCTGTCCTAGTAGAATATGGCTTCTCGTATTTGACCTCGGCCTGTTCAAGGCCGAGCAACAATTATGTACCTGGGCAGGCAAGGGAAGTCATCTTTGATAGCGTCGTGTACTTTATTAGAAAAATATTTTTGACCTTTTTGAATGGCTGGATTAAAATTCAAAGCAGAAGAAGGCTGCGTTTCATGTTTGATTTTCAAAATCTATACAGGGAGAAATCCAAAGCATGGTGCTACGGTTCTCGACGGGGGATCCGACCAAATTCCCGATGGCTCGCCGGGCCCACTCTGGCCACCGAACGGCTGATCAGAGCCGACCAAAAATTCTAAAAAGAAAAACCTAGTTGGTCTGAGCGGGAATCAACGGCATCCGATACGTGTAGATGGCCGATCCAAACACTCCATTTGGACAATCAGATCACACTCCAAATGTATACAAAAAATAGAGTGTTTGGATCGGCCACCTACACGCATCGGATGCCGTTGATTCCCGCTTAGACCTATTCAGTTTTTTTTTAGAATTTTTGGTCGGCTCCGATCAGCTGTCCGGTGGCCGGAGTGGACCCGACGAGCCGTCGCAAATTCAGTCGGGATCCTTAGACTTTCTGAAATCGAAAATGGGTGGTCTACGTAATAGTGGGAAGTGGGTTGGTAGGTCGAATATTGAAGAAAATGTCATGTCAATGTACACTCACGAGACCATTCTCATTAACAAAGAAAAGGGGGACCATATGGTTCTGGTAATAGTACTATTTTATTACTACCTCCGTCCCTGTCACTACGGTTATGCGCACATTTTTAATGATTTATATCTCTCAACGTATATTATATTTTATATTTTTTAAATTATTATCGTATAAAAAAATGAGATCTATCAGATAAGATCTATATTACATATTTTTAGCAATATACGTCGAGAGATATAAGTTGTTGAAAATACACACAAATCACAGTGGACAATTAAATAGGGACGGAGGGAATATAAATCTAGGAAGGAACCTGAGAATCACGGCGGTTCCGGAGACACCTATAGAAACATCTAAAAAAAAAGGGGATTCATACTTTTCGATCAAAATTTGATGATCCGAGCTACTCAATGTGATCAGAACATGATTTTAAAGGTACTTGTGAGAAATTAGCAAAAAAAAAAAAAGGATCAAGAAGAGCTTGATTTGAGCAGTTTTCATTGAACGGTTCAATTACAAATTGCTCAAAACAAACACTTCTTAGTCATATTTTTTGCTAATTTTTCGCGAGCACCCTTAAAATCACATTCTGCATACATTGAACAATTCAAATTATAAAAATTTGATCAAAAACTATGAGATTGAAATTTAGAGTGTTTTTTTAGATATTTGTATAGGTGTTCCTAGAACCGCTCCGACCTGGAAATATATAACTAGCCTACAAATGAGAGTGGATTGCAAGGTTTTTGCGAAGCATAGTTTGTTAATTTAGTTGATCGTCCAGATTATGTTAGGTCCCCGTTCCGGAACTCAATATAAGTACTTATTTTTTAATAAAGCAATTTTAAACTCATAAATAATGTATTTACGCAAATAATTTTTCTATCAATATGGATCTTGTTTGATAGATTTTATTGAGATCTTGTCCTTTTTGGTGGAAAAAGAACAATATAATTGTTTGGACTCTTTGGAGTCGATGTGGTGTAAAAAAAGAAAAAAAATAGTTAGCCTGTGAATAGTGCCTCGGCTCTTGAGACGAGTGTCTGTAGCATGTGCTACTCTGAACCAATGAAAAGCGAGGTTGTTTCCTTCGGCTTTCTGCCCTTTTACTCGCTACTCTATCGCAAAATGGGGTATAGCAAGGCTGATATTGATGCTCTTAGAGCATCCGCACCAAAAGTTACTTTTCTACTTTAGCAAGTCATTTTTTTGAAAACACATTACATCAGACTCTCTATTCTAATTTTACTATATTAAACTATTCTTTTTTTCTACTTCTACTTTTCCATTCAAATATTTTTTGCCCATTGTCCTAGCATTTCTGCCTGTTGTCCCATGCGTACAAGTAGAGTATAATAATAAACTAATGAGTAGAGGATGAATAGTAGATAGTCAAAAAAAAAAGAGGCACTGTACCATTTCTATTTTTTCACGAGCTTGAAGAGAGTCTGATGTAGACTCTATTTTGTGCTTTACCCTAGCTACTTTAGCCAAAAGAGGAGTTTGCCTCTTCTGATGCAGATGCTCTAATGTACATCAAAGAATATGCATTTGAGCTGCAAAATAGTACATTTTTTTATTTTACCTACTCAATCTCACCCTAATCCTCTCTACTATCATCTCTATCTTTATAAAATACTATATTATATTATCCCATCTCTCTCTCTACTATCATCTCTATCTTTATAAAATACTATATTATATTATCCCATCTCTCTCCCACACAAACACACACTTCATTAAGAGAGAGAGAGAGAGAGAGAGAAAATAAAATAAAATAAAGGATTGTTGGTGAATAGTAGCTTGGTAGAAGTACCGAGGCATTGGAGCAAATGTATTTTGCTTGTGTGTTTGACTAGACTGGTGGTGCAGGGAGTTTTTGTGGGATTTTCTCTTTATTTTACCTAATATACTAGATATACTTAGACTTGTGTACATGCCTAACAGTTAGAAGCTAGACAATGTGCAACTTTGTTACTGCATGGTAACTTATGTTTTTTATAAGCCATTGTTTTAAACTTAAATATCTAATTATAATTTCAGCTAGGTTTAGTAGGTTTAAAGGGGATCCGGGGACGCTACCGAGCGTCCCCTGCCAAGCACACTGCCAAGCAAAGAAACGGCACCGTTTGACAAAGCAAAAGGTCGCTGCCTGCTTGCTGCTGTCAGGCTATGTTGGTTTTGTTGATTGTTTGGTTTGCCTTAAAACATGTTACTTATTATTGATTTTTGTGGAGTCCGTTACAAATCTTACAAAAATGATTTAAATTGCAAATTATGCTTAAAATATTTTTTAATGGGTTCCTAAAAAAATTAGCTCAATCCGATATCGGTAAAGGGAGTTTCAGAATTCGTAGAGCGTTCTATGAAAGTCCTAGAGTCAAAAATTAATTATAATCCTTTAGAATAAATTGATCAGGAAAATAAAATCTTCACACCAATTCAAAAGGATTAAAAATTTGAGCACTTAATTTTTTAATCATATTTTTTTTATTTTTGCGGCCCATTATGGGTTTAAAAATTAAGTGATCCAATTTTCAATCCATTTGAACGGATGCAAAGATCTTATTTACCTGATCATTTTATCCTAAAGGGTCATAGTTAATTTTTGACTCTACGGCTTTCATAGGGCGCCTTACAATTTTTGAAACTCCCTACGAATACTGAAACAACCCTTACTGATATCGGATTGAACTAAATTTTTTTAAGAACCCATAAAAAATATTCTAAGTATAACTTGCGATTTGAGTCATTTTTATAGGCCCCAAAAAAATAAAAAAAATAAAAAGTAAAATGTGTGGGAAAACTAGATAACCAATATTTAACCAACACAGCAGCAAGCAGGCAGCTCCCTTTTGTTTTGTCAACCGGTGCTGTTTCTTTGCTTGGCAGTGTGCTTGCCAGGGGAGGGGACGCTCGGTAGCGTCCCCGGATCCGTTTAAAGGTAGGATTTTTTACCCTCAAGGTAAGTTGGACAATCATTGTGATTCTTAGTTTAGAAACCCCAAAAAAAATATACATTTAAATTGGGTCGCTTTAGGGTGCCTTTACCTATTGAACCAATCCAGACACTGACCCCTACATTTTGTGAGAAAATTTGTAGATATGAGGCGCCTTTAAGTTAATCGCTCTGGACAAATAATAATATACATACAAAGCTTAATCAGAATGAGTTATTGCTAGCTAATCTTAACAAACTTTAAGCTACTTTGATTCAGTTCGATTTTATTTTTACCCAGAAAAAAAAAGTTTGGTTTTATTAATTTTTTGTTTCGATTTTTGGGTCATAGATAATTCGAACTGGTTTAGCTTCATTTTCAACTTGGTTTAGGATAAGGAAAAACATGACTAAGATTAATGGAACCAATTGAATAAAAATTCGATTGACTGTTTGATACAATTGCTATGCTTGGTGTGTGATTCAATGGTTTTTTTAGGCTTACTATTCAAAAAAATTCCCCATAGACCATAGTATGAATAACTATAGAACTTAAAAATTAGCCAAGAAAAAAAAAAAGAACTAAAAAATTATTCTCACCGTCCCGCATTTTTTATTTTCAAAAATTCATTCTGGATAACTTTGAAATGTTGGGGCAGTTCTCTATTTGTTTTCGCAATAAAACTATGCGTACACCATTTGTTGTTCACCAAATGTACACTACATTTTGTGGGATTCATCGAATGATCGGTGCCACTTAATTAAGATAATCCATTCTCACCGTCCCGCATTCTTTATTTTCAAAATTCCATTCTGGATAACTTCGAAATGTTGGAGCAGTTCTCTATTCGTTTTTGCAATAAAACTATGCGAACACCATTTGTTGTACACCAAATGTGCATTGCACTTTGTGGGATTCATCAAATGATCGGTGCCGCTTAATTAAGATAATCTCTTAAGGATCTGTACAAAAAATCTGGTTAGTCGGAAATCAGTGAGAGCTTGATCAATTCTTTATTGAGCAAATAACTGATAAAGCGTTAACCGATATATGACTGAGTTGATTTTTACAAGAATTCTTAAGAAAATATTTTTAAAAAATTAAGTTGCTCCGATCTTTCTGTAGAACCCCGAATGCAGTGTACATTTAGTGTACAATAAATGGCATACCCATAGTCGGACTCTCTTTTTTGCTGTGGCTTTTCAAAATGAATTTAATTTTAAAAAGCTTCCTTAAAGTATTGAATTGGTGAGTAAATGGGGACATCTATGTAAAAAATATTGAATGTAAAAGGAGGCAAAATGTTTGTTAGTTGGTGTTACTTTAAATTACACTTTGGAACGAACAAAAAGCATGCATGGTGGATCAACTGCTCATTATTTTAGAAGTAAACCAAAAAAGTTGCTGATGCTGAATCGATGTGGCCAAGAGTAATTATGTCAGTAAACATCCAATATGTTGATGGTGTTTGTTTATAACTTCAGGTGTTCGTGTCAATTTATGTATACCTCAATTAATTTTTTGGACTAATTCTACTATTCACTGGCAAAGAATCTGTATGATCTAGTTTTATAAGGGCAATTAATAATACCTTGTAGGTTTCAAAGCTAAGACCATAAAATATAGAAAAACCTAATGTAAGTATAAATCCTAGTTATTACGAGAAGGTCAAACAGATCCAATTTTTTAGTGACGTACAAGCATCAACAAAAAACATATTGCGAAAAGCACATTATCCAAATTTAAAATTGCTCCCCATTAGGTAGGCATTCCAATCATAAGTACTCCCTCCCTGCGTTTCTAAATGGGATTGGGAGTCCACTTTCACCATTACAAAACTCTAAAAATATGTCTATATTTTGTAATTTATAATATTTTTATTATTTTATATATACAATATGTATTTTATTTGATAGATATCAATCAATTCTATTAAACAAAAACTTTTAAATTATTTAAAACATCATAAATTGTGAAATATAGGGGATTTTGTAAGCAGCATGACACGTATGTCAAAAAGAACTCTCATTTAGGAACAGATGAAGTATATTATAAGCACATAGGTTTGGAGTACTAGATCTAAACAAATAGCATGTAATATTAGTATGAATTAATGTATTAGTATATTTTATAAGAGCATATCCAACAGCCTCGGCACTTGAGGCGTTCAAAGGTTTTGCCGAGCGAAACTGCTCAAAACACAAACACATCAGCCTCGCTTCATGATGATCGTCAATTTGGCATGTCGCTATAGTAGCTCGCTGGTCCTGGCATGCTGCTATAGCACTCACTCCCAGCAATTTTCCTTCTCTCTCTTGCCCCTTGCCTTCACAACAACCAGATCTATGCATTGTCGACGTATGTTGACGTAGTCATCGTCATTTGGCTCCGACAAAGGTAAGAAAGGTTACCCCTCCCTTTCTTTTCTTCTTCTATGATCTGGTGCAATTTTCTGAAAAGTTACAAATTGATTTTTCCGACAAGGGCTCCATTCCGTAAATCTATTTTCGGCGAGGGCACTGTTCGGTAAATTGAGGCCTAATTATCGATTCTTCGACGAGGTCTGATTCTGATGAGGTTGTGGATTTCGCCAAGGTCTGACAGGTATTGTGTTCTCTTTGTATAGCCCAATTGCCTATTTGGCACCTCAACCATTTGGTGGCTAGCTAAACTAGTTTTTGAGGTATTTGCCTAGAAACAACTTGAAGCTATTGGAGATACTCTAAGGCTATTAAATTTCAGTTAACCTAAGAATGCCTCGATAAAGAGAGTGTAACGATCTAGACCCATGCAACAACACATACACGATAATCCTTCCGTCTTATGACCCGACTTTAAAAGTAATAGCTTAGATGTATGGGAATGGGCCGGGGGATGCTGTTGAGCATCCTTATAAAGTGGGTGTAGAGTGGCCGATCCGACCGTTCATCTTGACAATCAACGACTTGGATCTTAACCGAATAATGAATGGTTGAGATTTGTATGCGTTCAAATTTAATCTGAGTCGTCTGTGCCTAAATAAACGGCCGAATCGGCCACTCTATATCGCTTTGTTGGGAGATACCATAGTCTGTATTGACTTTTACATTTATTTGGCTATTTGCAACCACATATTGAAAGGACTTGAAAGGGTAATGAGGGCAGCAAAGAAGGGCAAACTATGGAATTAGGCCAACGAGAAAAGGGCAAAACACAGAACTAAAAGACACGGCCAAGTTTTATTGTGAATTTGGGATAGTAAAAGACAACAAGGGGAGAACAAATACAAGGTAATAAGCTTAAAGTGTTTTCAACTTTATTGCATCCAGAAGATCAGACCATATGGCTTTCCCAAGGATACACACCCAATAGGACAGCTCCAAGATTTTAATTCATCCACGACAAATACATAATGAAAATTATTGTGCTACAAAACTCTACATAGAGTACGCTATTTTATTTAATTTGGAACTGAAAATTTATTTAGACCCGATTTGTTTTGTATTACTACTGAATCATAAATTTAAGTGAATTTTGGTTTACTTTGGTTTCGTACGAATGACACATTGCAAATAAAAAAAAGTTCTTACATTTTGCGTTGGAAATATAAAATGTTATTTATCCTTTTTTTTTTTTGATCTTTTAACAAGGCCCACAGGCAATGTTATTTATCTTTTGAGACTAGCTGTTGTTCCCTACTCTTTTTTGCGAGCCCTTTCCCCTTTCCGTTGCAAATCCAAGTAGGATTTTTGACACTTTTGTAACAAAAAGGTTGATTCTCTCCCCATATAAAGGCACGTGAATTTGACATATAATTAAGCTAACTTTCATCCACTAATTAACACTAGTTAATTGACTTGGATTTCCTTAAAGAACAACACAAAAATCCCCACTCTAATGCTTTGTTGATCATATTTGAGAACGGCATTTTGGGTACCATGTGAGGTATCACCACTATATTGGTAAGATACTATGCTGCATTGGTCATGTAGTAGAACCTATTCTACCAATAGAACGATGACATCTTAAATGGTATCCAAAATATGATACTCAGACATAATTATCATAGCATCACTCACAACCCCAAGTTATTGGCCTGTGACTTAGAGGTTTACTTTCACTTTAAGATTTTAGTTTCGATTTTCTTTGCCACCAATTCTTGGACCACCTCATTCCCACTAATAAGCATCTTAAAATGCTTTTTTTTTGTTTTTGGCGGAAAAGGAGATCTCATAAATTACGGGTGCGGGGCCGCTGTTGTCCCTAGAGGCAGCAGCTTGCGGCTGTGCCCGAGCTGTAGATCCACTCCAGTCTTGCTCCAATCATCGGAAGCGTTCATTTCGTAGAGCTTGTCGAGTAGAATAATTATTCAAAAAAATCAGCTCAATTAGATATCATTAAGTGCCTGATCGGAGCCTTTTTATCTTGAAAAGAATAGCTCCGAAACACTATATCAAATCCACTGTAACCCATGGACCGAGAGTTATATGTGTTCCAATCAAACACTTAATGATATCCAATTGAGCTGATTTTTTGAAGAATTGTTCTACTCGACGAGCTCTACGAAGTGAACCCACAGCTCAAGCATAGCTGCAAGCTACTGCCCCTAAGGGATAGCAGTGCCCCCGCTTCCCATAAATTACACTCCCGAATAAGTCTGGGGTACAAGATTCCTCCAACATTATCACAGAATCGTAACTGTAGGGTTAAAATCGAGCCATTTAAAACTAGAGGGACCAAAGTGACACACAAACCAAACTACACGGACCATTTGAGAAATTTGCCCTATTAATAATACATTCTTAAGTGGAAATGTATAAATTGCTTACTTCATATGCTCTTACAATTGTCACTGCACCCATTTCAGAATGTTCATTTAGAAGTTTAGGGCTGCTAATTAAACAATCCCAACAATTTGAGCTCGGCTTGAGATTGACTTGACTTTTGGTTCGTTCAAACAAAGTATAAGCTAAGCTCAAATTTAAGCTCAATTTTTTTTTTTTTAGAAATTCAAGCCAAGCCTGAACAATAATATGTTTGGTTTGTTTGGCTTGATTAGCCCCTAGTTTTTAACAATCAAAAGGAAACTGTTGAAATTGATCCACATATTAGGGCAACAGCACCAGCTTCAGTATATCTTACTTTTTAGGTAAAGTAGAGAACCAAGTGTTGAAAACACCTCTACAGCAGCCTAGGGATCAGCTTAGGTATTATACATTTGTCAAAAAATCTCGGTACTTTCAGCGAGGTACTGTTCCGAAGGTAAAAAATAAAGAATTATTTCTTTAGCCTGGTGGAGTACTTTATTCTCTCTGCACCATCCTCTCTCTCCTCCATGCAAGTGCCAGCTTTTTGAAGTAGTAATATTTTTATCAAATAGAGGTAAAATAGCTACCTTTGCTGTAGAGATGAGGAAAAAAATGGTTGGCTAAAATACAAAAGATAACATTTTGATAGCCATTTTACATTTTATTGATGTACATGCTCTTAAATGTAGCTTTAATTTGCCGAGAAAAAAAAATGTAGCTTTAATTTGGGCCTCATTCGGTATATGGACCAAGTATAGACATACCCCTTTTGAATGACCCCCACTTGGAATGGACAGTTGATGGGTTTGTAAAGCCTAATTCAATTTGGGTTGCTATTCTCTGAAGCTCAGGGTTCGACGCATGCTATTAGTCACCGGTAAATCTGTTCACACAGATAATCGTGCATGATTGTGCACAAATTTTATTGTGGGGTCCACCACGGGTCCCACACAAACGATTCGAACCGTTCATTAAATATAAAATATTTTTTCAAGGGCTCCTATAAAAAATCAGTTCAATCCAATACCTATAGGTACTTGATCTAATCATCTAATTTTTCATTACCCGAAAATCTGAATAAAAATTTAGATGATTGGATCGAGCATATATAGATATTAGATTAAGCTTATTTTTTACAGAGAACTTTGAAAAAATATTTTACATCTAATAAACGGCTCGGATCATTTGTGTGGGACCTGTGGTGGGCCCCACAACAAAATCTGTGCACAATCAGTGCACAGATGTATGTGTGGTTAGCAGGGTTCTTAGGTCGCTGGGTCCCAATGGGTAGTATGGTAGTTGGTGATGTAAATTCTATAATATAAGTACATATAAATCCGATGATATAAGTACTTGTTATTCACAATAGTCATATCTTGTACTCCCTTCATTTGAATTACATGGTAAAATTTTTGTGAACTGTGGATGTACTCAACTATATATATAGTTGAAGAATCACGTAAAAAATTTTGTTTCTTGTGTGCTTGTTTTCTATTCTGAGTTATTCTTCGTGTGTTATGTGTTTGTTGGTTTGGTCATATTTTCAACCATGGAAAGCAACGATTTATCCCTAGTAATAAAACATTACAAGAGGGAAGAAAAACAAGTGCAATGATCCTATGAACAATTTACAGATGGGTAGGAAACATAACAAATCAATGAGTAAGAACTACCTTTGCCCATTAACTTTAAAAAATAAATACAGTAATTATTAAGGAACAGTCCAAATAAAATAGTGAACTTTTAAAAAGGCACAAAAGGAATATAACATTTGGAAAAAAGACAATAAAAATAGTTGTATTTCTCGCTTCGTGACTAATAGACTAGTCACAAATACTGAATTTTTTTATTTATCAAGCATATCTTGTATCAATTTGAGTTTGAATCTTTTTACCTGAGAGTGCAAGATATATCGTTTGGTTCGTCAAGCATCTTTATATACTCCCTCCGTCTCGGTTTGTTTGTCCCCTTTTTGACTTTTTGAGAGCGTTTGACCTCTCAAAGAATTGGCTATAATTTTCAATTCGTAATGTTTTTAATATGCAATATGGATCTTGTTTGATAAATCTCAATTAGTTTTATCATACAAAATCTTCAAAATAAAAAAAATATTATAAAATGTAAGATATAAATATATTTTTGAAAGACACGGTTTTCGACAATAAGACAAACAAACCGGGACGGAGGGAGTATATCGTAATGTTGCTTTTGTGAAATAGCGACCATTGTATTTTACTAGGAAATAAATATCCAAAAATTTTGTAAGTACCACAGGGGAGACAAATTTATTTTAAAGGCACAAAAAACACAATTTTGTTACCCATAGGAATGTGAAATCCTACACCTCATCATTAGCACCCACACCAAGGAGGCCATCGATCAGCTATCACACTTGAGACGCACACAACTTACACTAAGTTGGATAGGGGCTCGACATATATCATTTCGTTCTGTTAATTGTTAAGCGTTTGAGTATTGTGTGTATTTAATAAGCGTTTTCCCATTAGCTTATCATAACTCCCCATTATAATATTCTTTTTGCAGCCATTTATTTCTTCTTGTTGTGGTATTATGTTTTGGGTTAGGCATGTTTGTGAGTGTGTGTTGTTAGACGTCTTTTCACGTAATTAACGCTTGAGTTAGATAAATTCAATAATACGTACAAAGAAATATTCTCTTACGAATTAAGTTGGGAAAATAGAAGGATAAGAACACATTAAATCGTAAGAAATGGACCTTCAAGTTTCTCAGAATCATCTAGTGTTAAAAACATACAGTAACAACATATGCTCTCTACGTGTGGCAGTACTGGAAGGATAAACAATGAAAGGCCACTGATTGATAAGACTTAGAAAAAGAATTCACCAAACAAGAGCCTCACATATTCATGACCTTACTCCCAGGAAGAGATAAGATAATGGGTTACTGCCACGTGGCAAACGAATAGGGTACGTGCTTCATGATAAGGTGGGGAATTTGGACCATTGAATTGGGCAAACATACCACTTGGTCAGTGAAATTTGCTGTTATATACATTGAATAGAGCACCAGATTTTAGTCTGTGTTTGAGCAAAAAAAGCTAACTAGACAAAGAAGAAAGGAGAAGAAGGAAAATGGCATCCTCCATGGTCTCATCTGCTTCAGCTCCACGCGCCATCGTAGCTCGGGCTACCATGGCTGCTCCGTTCGGCGGGTTGAGGGCCGCCTCAGCTTTTCCGGTGTCCCGTAAGGTTCAGAAATCCAGCAATGTTGGAAGAATCAAGTGCATGAAGGTATTTGAAAATTGTCACATACTCCTTTCCAAGAAAACTAATCTTTGGATTTAATACTACATATATCTGGTGAAACACATGTTTTCAAACCACGGGGCATGGAATTCTTTGTACACCTACAATTACATGAACTTGGGTACGAGTGTCGGGGGTGGGTATGTGTCTAAGTATCGGATTCATCTAATGCACATCTGAAGGAAAATATTCATAATCCTCGTTATATTTCTTTTGGTTTCTATGATAAAAGGTGTTTACTATGTGGGTTAATGCATTCCATGCATCTAGTAAGAGTTATATGCATAGTTCAATGTCAGTTCAACTTGCAAAACATGTTTTCTAGGTGAGTGTCCAACCATATCCCTCATACACGAATTCCATGCCCCTGTCAAAGTGTCAAGTGTCTGACATGGGTACTTTATACTTTTATAAGAGTTCGGGTAACATAGGCCTACAAATTGTTTGACCCTAGTGCACTGTTTAGTCATAGGATTATACTTGTATGGTTTTGCAGCTCAAAATTCTCATTAAAACGTATTGGTGAAAGTATATTGAGACACGTAAATACTAATCAATTTTCAAATATTTATTTTAGGTCGGTATTGAATATAACCTTCTTATTTTATATAGTACTTAAGATACCTTCATAGGAGTGAAATAGTCAAAGATTGTCCTTTTTCTAAACAGATAAATAATATCGATTGCTGCA